>PNEQ01094259.1:0-10317 GCA_003012365.1 Medauroidea extradentata | reverse complement strand
TTTTTTTTTTTTTTTTTTTTTTTTTTTTTTTAACCCCGCATACGCGAACGCAGCAAATGGACTTTTGCCGAAGGTTCTGATATGCGCATATTTACAGCAATATTTCATTTCATTTGTACCTATTACGTGACCTCAAATGTGTGTATGTAATTCAACTACAGCTCAATCAGAAGAAACTCAGGTGTAAATTTGCATTGCATCCATAACGTTGTGATGTTTAATCGGTCCCCTGAATAACAATTCAGCTACTCGAGTGAGATACACCGGCCAATACAAACAGTTGCGTCTCAGTAAATATATTAAAGAAGAGGAATGGTGTGCGCTAGTAAATTTCGTTTTGGTTTTTCTCATAATATGGAAACTAAAGAAACGCGTTAAACGTAATTTTATCAGTGCCACAATAATAGTTGATCGAATCACAATTTTGGTATGCAGATACTTGAACAATTGTGGTTGTATTGTAGACAACTGAGCCATAACATAAAAGCACTGTCCGATCATTTAAGCTGCAGCATACATTAAGAATTTGGTAGAAACTTGCGGTAGGATTACTAAATATTTTCGCGATTTGGTACTTTCTTACTGTGCTTACAAAGTCATGTTAAAATAAAACTTTTTCTGTTTTTCTAGTCTTTCGTGTTATAAAAACCACTGACGATGGTAAAAACCAACTCCCGATACTAAATTAATTCACACACATACATACACTGCAAAAAAAAGTACCGTGAGGTACATCACTGTAAAAAATTTAATTGTATTTTTTTACCCTTAAAAAGTGTGAGACGTAAATTAGCGTAACTATGTGATTTTTTGTTCGTTGGTATTAGAAAGTGAATAAAGTGAAACAAAATAAAACAAGGAAATTGTAAAATCGTTTTGTCATCATTTTCCAGCAAATATTTTGCCAGTACAGCGAATTCCTTCAGCGTAATCTCTTGGGGTCGTAGTCAAAGCTACAAAATTACTGGCTCCATAAAATAGTTCCTAGAACTTCATCACACGAGCGCTTTGTTTGCTCACTAAGTAAGCGAGAAATATATTTTAGCATTGTCCTTGTTTGGATTCTGTGTGTTGACTTTCAGGGTCCTGTAAATTTTCGCAAAAGTTTCAAGCGTTTATTTATGTACACATTATCTTAACGCTGATAAAAACTTTCGGTTACAAACTATGCAGTATACAGAATTTATGGCCTGAAAAAAAAAAACATCTCATTATAGCAAGTTAAATCGTGGAAGCTATTGTTAGAATTTAGGTTGATCTGTGACACACACAACAACCAGTTTTAAATGTTCGAGAAACACAAATTAACAAAGACCTTAGGATTTCGCGATTTTTTATCAGGGCATACGTTATAATTCGAGCTACGATTTTGTTGCGAAAATATATTCGCACCAATTTGGTTAAAAAATAGAATTTATTGGTTTGTGGACATACACCATTGCTCATGTTTTGCTGATCAAACCTGTGCTGGATGACAAATTAATAACGAAAAACGAACAAGAAAAAATATATATAAAAATGCGCACGAAATAGAAAAACAGCAATCCCAGAGGAATTCTGTCAGTTTATTTATTTATTTATTTTTTTTTTAATAATTGTTACAAGAGACAACAAAGAATTCTGGAGATAGAACTCAGTCGAAAATCGTCACAACATCCAGACACAGAAGACAGACACAAGTACATAACCAGATCCCCAATAAGAAAAAAATATGGAAATAGACAAAAAACAGAGAACAGTGGACAACAGACACAAGACAATAGACAACACAACACAAGTTAAAACCAACGAAAAAATGCCTTAAATGCGTTACGAGCACACTCGCAACTGTGCGTTTTGGTCAATGTTGTCACGTGGATATACTGGCAAATCACAAACGCGTGGTGTATCACAATAACAATATTCTGATTAGTGAAGTAAAATAAAAGACGAATCTAAGCAAAGTCACGCTGCAAATAGCGAATGTAGCTAAAATGTTTTCGTGACAAACTCGTATCTGTGTTAGTAGAAATGTGTATGTAGAAGTTGCTTGTACATTTGCTTCACAGTGAGTCACGTGTGGCAGAGAACCAATGACACGTTTGCAAGAAAAATTATCCAATTCCGTGCTTTTGCTCGAGCTGAATGTGATTCGACGGACAATAAACACACCGCTGAGTGTGTATAGTAATGTGGAGGTTAACCTATACATGTCAGTAAACACGCAATGTTTTATTTACCTCACAAATTATTACAGACACCAGAAAATTGCGGAAAACGTTAATTGCTATGTTCAGACGTTCTATGTATAACGTAGAATGTTTCGTGTCGATATTGGCTATCGTATATTTCAAGCACTTTGTCTTTCTTCAACATGCCCTGTTATAACTGTACATCTTTAACACAGAACATGTGTGATTTGTTTCAAAACTGTTCACACGTCTCACAAGTTGCATCACCCAATGAAAGTAGGATGACGATACTACAGTGTATTTGTGACTATGCTGACTTCAAATATTTTCATGATTTTTCAGTATGCGTACAAATAAGTATAGTTGCTTGAATTTCGCGGAATCATCTAGTAGAAGTTTAGATTTCTCAGGCCTGTATATGCACTGGTCACACATTGGCTTATAATTAGAGATGATGGTATATCGCCAACATATCCTTTAAAACGTTGTAGTTTCTTGCTTGCAACATGTATGATTGACAGACGTACGTTTGGCACAACATAGGTGTCTGCAGACCAATACCAGGCGTCAAGTATTGCAATAATGGGATTCTTATTGGTTCAGTCAAATAGGGTAACAGCTTCACGTACAAGCGATAGCCAGTAACATTCTGGTAAGCTGAACGTATGTTGAAACCCAGCAAACAGTCAAGATTTCCCGCGATAAACAACTAGCACCTCTACTTATAATAGTGCATAGCTCTACAAATTATTTACGTATTATTTACCATTGGCTTGCAGTAGTCAAATGAGTGCCAATACTGTCGTCGACCAGTCATAGAAATTAGAGTGAGAGAGAGATTTTGGTCAGCGTTTAACATCCAGGTCTTCAGCGCTGGTGAGGGGTGACAAGAGGTGAGTATGGAGCAGTGCCAGAAACGGGAGATCCCCGAGAAAATCCGCCGACCAGCGGCATCGTCCGACACGATCCCCACATGCGAAAATTCGGGAACCGACCCCGCCGGGAAGGCGAGAGGTCTGACCCCTCGACCACCGCGGCCCCTGCACAGAAATTAGATAAAGAAGGATGTTTTCGCGAAAAGCTTTCTGCACCAATTTGTTCCACTGATTTACAGGCACGTCTGCAGCTTTGTTTCATTGTTATTGTCTTTCATTGGGCTGTGCGCATCAGAACAAGGCCGACCACAAGCCTGTGATTTGCAGATAGAACCTTTATACATATGAGAGTTAAAAACGTCCAATACCTGACCACGAATAAAAGCTGCAGGTGCGCACGTAAGGCACTGCAACAAAGTGATGCAAAAAATTTTTCGCGAAAACTTCCTTTGCATTTGAATTACTATAAATAGAGAAGGTGATTTATCGCGAGAATGTTGTCTGCCAGCGTATTCTGAAATTCAGTGTATCGTCCTGCGTCATATATTGTTGGCCGACGGTTATGTAGCACAGTCTAGTTGTTTACAGACGAATGACACACGTCCAGAAGTAGTGCACCAGAGTTATCATTGGCCCAGTCAAATTGGGACTCGCCAGTAACGATATAAAAGCATTGGAAATGAATACATTACCTTGAAGCCTAGCAAACACTCGACTTTGCCCGCGATAAATCACCTTCTCTATATAAGATCTTAGCGTTCTATCTGTCCTGGAAAATATATTGAACCTGCTGCGGAGACCTGCATATTTCTCGTTATTTTCTGACAACAGAAGACTATAACTCCAAGTTACTATGAACTCATCTGACATCTGCTCAGCGACGTAAATAAACTAGTTTACATCCGGGGTAAGAACTCGCCCTTGTACCCTTACCACCCTTATAATATCTTCCTTTCCTGGAATCTTCCGCTGCCAATCTAACCAAACATAACCCTCCCTCCATAGACAGCACTTTGTATTGCCACCTTACATTTACCTAACTAACAAGATAATTCACAGGCAAATAATTTGAGAACAGTAGAATTTAATCGTGGTAAGGTTCACGGTGATATAAATATATGTGTCAGTTTATAACCCCCTTTCCCCCAGTGGCATGGTCTATTTTCCCTTCCACCCCCCCCCTCCCAAGTTTAAGGCCATTTTTCTGCTGTTTGTGTGATACCCTTTAATGACTTTTTCAGCCAATGATATAAGGTTAACAGTACCATACCAACACGTAAGTACTAAAGTACGGAGTTAGTATCGTTGCGGATTCAGACCATTCACCTCCCACCACGGCGATCCGGGTTCCATTCCTGGCGGGATCGGTCCCCAGATTTTCGCATGTGGGAATCGTGCCGAACGATGCCGTTGGTCGGCGGGTTTTCTCGGGGATCTCCCGTTTCCCCGCCCTTTCATTTCGGCGCTGCTTCATACCACATCATGTCACCCCTCACATGGGCTAAAGACCTCGATGTTGACCGTTGATCAAAATTTCTCACTCACGCACTCACTGAATCGCAGAGTCCAATGGGAGACAACAGTAGTCTACACAAGGACACACTGCCAATTACCACAATGCAAAGTTGTAGGTTTTTACTCAAGGCATTGAAACACAATGTCGCAGGAATCGTTTCGCGAAAATCCAGGGTCCTTATTGATTATATTCTGTGGAGCTTGGTAACTTTAACAACATTGCCTTCGGAGTGAAACCCTTTCCTGAAGTGGGAATAAATGTATGAACCTGCGTCGAATGAAAATATTTATTTGCTGACAGTTTCACGATAGTTAAAAAAAGTCAATGTCGTATACAAATGAGGGGCACACCGAAATAAACAGACAAGTAAGTGTTGGCATGTGCAGTTTTTGTACGTACTGACTCATATAATATTTAGAGACGGTGATTTATCGCGGGAAAAGTTGAGTGTTTGCTATGCTTCAATATAATGTATTCATTCCTGACGCTTTTATTTCGTTAATGGCAAGTCGCTATTTGACTGGACCAATAATAAATCTGGTGCGCTACTACTGGACGTCTGTAATTCGTCTGTAAAAAGCTAGACTGTGCCACATAACCGCCGGCCAACAATACATGACGCAGGACGATACACTGGTTTGCAGAATACGCTGACAGAAAACATTCTCGCGATAAATCACTTTCTCTACTAATATTATTTGACACGTAAACCTCTATCCTTGTTCACGCCACGACTATCAGGAAGCCAGCGACCTTAAAAACGACGTTCAAAATGACTGTTTTGCCTGGCTCCGCCTTCACCGAATGAGGGAGTGAAATTCTTAGTTGTTCTAAGTCACAAATATTTAGTTGTGTCGGTTCTATACATAGTACATCCATTTTCCTAAAGAAGTTATTGCATCTCACATTTCACTGTTAACAGAGTTTCTAAAAATAATTCAAGTATTGCTAGAATATGCTCCACTTTGCATGTTATTACAAATAATTTTTCACCAGAAAATTATTTTAACTGGCTTACATCACTATAAATCTAAGCCCCTCAAATGAATAATACAGACAGAAGTGAAGTTTACAAGTGACATACTAGGTATACGTACCCTACTTCGTGTTACTAAGACTTCGAACTTCAGTGACAGAAACATCGCACCTCCAGATCAATAGGTGCACAACTCAGAATTTCGTCGTTTTGAGTTAGACCTCTACTTAAACGCATATTTCTATGGTATTTCTGAAGGTAACACCAACACTTATTTATCATACAAGAGAGCTGTATTTTCTGATTTGATTCCTTACGATCGTTATATATTTTTCACATTTATATTATGAAAATACAGTAGACTCCCGATTATCCGTGTGTGGATTATCGGATTTGCGGATTATCCGAGCAAAATATTTCACTTAAAATAATTTTTAAAAAGTTGAAAAAAATTATTGAAAAAAAAAATTGTTATTCATAAACACACGCTGTGTTTACTCGCATTATTTTAACCAACGTGTTATACCCGCAACCGTAATTTGAAACGCTTTGAGAATATTTAGGTCCTTTCCAGCAGGCGAAACAATTAGCTCCGTGCATAAATGGGTTAACGAGATTCCCGCGAGTCGCGTATGAATAGATTTACGAGATTTTCTTGGATAAATAATATTCCCGTGATTTTTTTATTATTTGTGTTTTTAGATTATTAGCACATACCCCCTAATCATTAATGCGAATTTTCAAGAATCGACTGTATTAAATTGCTTCCTTTTATTGCAGGAATTAATTTGACCACTTTTCTTTTCTCTGAGATCTAATAATGGGCAAAAGTGGATTATCCACTATTTTGGATTATCCTATGCATCAGCCCCCTTCATTAGTGCGGATATTCGAGAGTTGACTGTAATACAATTTTCATAATATGACAGTATGGGTAACTGTTAACAATGTATATTTCCAACATGAAATGTGGTGTTACAGGTGAAGTGAACGTTTTTGACAACCAAATTTGTTTTCCCTTAAATTTAAAATGCCAATATCTAATAATCTAAGAACCGTATTGTTTTAGTTGTGCCCCTACTGATCTAGAGGTGCGATATGTTCAACATTTGAATAGAGATCTTACATGTGATACATTGGTCAGATATTGCTGAAACTACACACGCCTGCTCTCTGTTGGTGACATGGTCAACTATGTGTACAGAGTCTTACCAACTGTGTGAAGCCCGCAAAGTATTTTATCACTATAAGTAGAGACCCCTGTTTTTCGCGAAAATAATTTTGCCCCACGCTGTTTCAGTGCCTTACGTGCACATCTCCAGTTCTGCTTCATGGTTATTGGCAGCGTGTCTATGTGTATCATTTGACTGAGCCAATTACAATAACGTTCCTACAATAACACACGTCTGTGATTTGCCGGTAGAATCCCAAGTCTCGCGAGAGTTAAAATATCCAATCAGTGACCACGAAGCATAACTGCAAATTTGCACGTAAGGCAACGAAACAAAGTGAGGCAAAATTCTTTTGGCGAAAAACAGCGGTCCGTACATATATGTTATATCACGATATACGGTCAGGTACTCTATACAACTGAAGCTCCTTCGTCATAGAGCAGCGGCGCCATTATTACTTTAACCGTTTTACAATCATAATAATCCGAGTATAACCGTAGTCGTCTTTAATAGAAGGCCGCGGCCTTAGATCTAGCAACACCGTCAGGAAGGGTCATTTTAACACTTATTTCAGCTCTCCAAAGACGATGACTCTACCTGAGTCGTTATTTCACCATACATACCGGCGAATCAGGAGAAGCCATTGCCGTTAGCAAGGCAAAAGAAGTGTTAAAATGACCCTTCCTGACCAGGTTGTCAGATCTAAGGCCGCGGCCTTCTACTAAAGACGGCTATGGTATAACTCGTTTACGTTTAGTCGAGTGACCTGAAAAAATCGCGTTTCCTTTAACGTACAACCTAGAAATCTAACAACTATAAATTTCTATCACTTTCACAATTGGCTCTTGACTTAATTTGACACCTCCTAGATGGCGCACAGCCAATAATAAAGAGCCATGGTATCACTGTGCCCGACAGCAGCCAATGAGCTGCTGTTGTCTGCTTGAATGCACACATATTCTTGGAAGCTAACCTACGTGTCAGGGAACCCGCCAATATTTCCCGTCTCTACGCGTGGGTTTAGAACTGGACGTTTGAGCAAAAATATTTTTGAACCTCTTTGTTTCACTGTCTTACCTACGCAGCTGCAATTCTACTTTGCGTTCAGTGATTGGATGTCAAAATTCCCGGCGTCTAGAGGTCTTATCCTCAAATCACAGACGAGTGGGGTTGCAGTTAACCTTCTTCTGGTTGGCACAGTCGAACGAAATAAGATTCTTGAATTCTTGTACAAATACTTTATATCCAATAACCTTGAGTGAGTGAGAGTTTTTGGTAGAGGTACGTGAAAATAGCAATTTGAAAATTATTTTGTAGCATTTTCATTTTGGATATGTAGCATTTTGTAGTATTTTGAAAATAACTTTATAGCATTTTGTAGCATTTTCAATGAAGAAGTTAGAAAATATAGGAAAAGTTAATTTTTATAAAAAACGTACTTACAAAACTTATCATACGTGCAAGATACAAGACAATGTTTTTTTTATAATAAACAAATAAAATAGTTCACTGATTAAATTTTAACATTTAACAGATTTCCAAGCTTTCTTCTTTCAGCACTGTTCTTCTGTCTGAAAGTACAAGGTTATTGTTGCTGAAAAACCTCTCAGCATCTACACTGTTTACAGGTAACACGAGTGCGCGGCAAACGTAAACAACTAAAACGAAACAGATGCGGCTTTGTGAATGCTTGTAATCGTAACTTTGAGAGGAAGACACAGAATGAAAAGAAGTGTTTAAGGAAGCGTAAGAGGCTAAATGAGAGATGGTTCTGCTACACTTCCCGTTACACCGTTCACGAAGTTATTTTACGACACATTGTAACTGAATGCCGCCATGTTGTAAACAGTGAACATCGAAAAATGTACACAGACGTATGTTAACATGGCGTGTTTATTTTTGTTTACGTAACCACAGTACAAACATGTAATTGCTATATAAATGCATGTTTATAATAATTTCTGCAAAATTTTTTTTGAAATTAAATAGTGAATGCGTATGGTTAGAGACATAGGTAAATCGCGGGAAAAGTTGATTGTTTGCTAGTCTCCAACATGCTATATATAGAACTAAAGGTTTTACACCTATATTGCCTATCACTTACATGAAGCACTGTGTCCATCTTCAACAGACCCAGTTAGAAATGTACAGTGTTAACACAGAACGTGTGGAAACTGTTCACACGTGTTACGATTCAGATACTACAGTTTATTGGAGACTATGTTAAATATTTTCGCGATTTTCCAGTGCCTCTACGTATGGTATGTCCCAATTATGCACATGTCTTTGAAGCCTGTCAAAAGTTAGGGGTTTTTCGTAAATAAGTCGTAATTTCGCAGATTTTCGCAAATAACTTAAAATGTCGCATATATTTCGCATTTATCGCAATTTGCGATTTTAACTTACCTTTATAGCTCTGGAGAAGGGTGACATGAGGTGACTATGGAGTAGCGCCCAAACGAAAGGGCGGGGGAAACGAGAGATTCCCGAGAAAATCTGCCGACCAACGGCATCGTCCGGCACGATTCCCACATACGGAAATCCAGGGCCCGACCCCGCCGGTAATCGAACCCGGATCGCCGTGGTGGGAGGTGAGAGGTCTGACTTCTCGACTACCGCGGCTCCCAATAACCTCGAAGCAGAGCAGAAGCTGTGTATGTAAAGGCATTGAAACAAAGTTGTGCAAAAATGTTCCTGTACCTACACATGGGTACCGATGAGATAATTATAACTAAGAAACTTAGTGCTTGCTCAATCATATAAATTCACTCAACATACATTAGTGGTGTCTGCTTAGGAATACCATTCAGAGTACGCTGCACGTGTGTATACCTATACTTTTCATATTTACAACTACTCATCTATATATATAAAAATGAAAGGTGACTGATTGACTGACTGACTGACTGACTGACATATCAAACTGCAGCCCAAACCACTGGACCTAGAATCGTGAAATTTTTTGTGGGGTTTCCGTTCAGGTCGTAGGCGAGCACTAAGAAGGGATTTTTCGAAATTCGACCTCTAAGGGGGTGAAATGTGTTTCCGAAGAAACGTCGATAGAGCTCGAACTCGACGGCCTATCATCATGATTTTTACTTTAATAGGACACTCGTAAAAATGCATATTAGCCAATTTAAGGATTTTTCGAAGTTCAACTTTTAAGGGGCTGAAAAGACGTTAAATGTGTTTCCAATCAACTATTGATATATATCGAACCCTTCGGGATAGAGAGTTGGTATTCACTTCAAAATATTGCTTACGTAAATACCCAAAAAGTATTTTTAGGTTTTTTTTTTTAAATTCGACCCCCAGACAGTAAAAAGGGGCAAAATTTGTTTTTAATGAATCGTCTTTATCTTTGAAACACAATTGGCTATCGTCGTGATTTTAACTTTAATTGGTTAGTTTTACAAATGTCTATGGCAGGACTCAAAATCGTTTCGAAATTCTTTATTTAAAGGGGTGAAAATACGTGAAATGTGTTTTCGATTATCCTTCCATATCTATCGAATCAATCGAGATATCGAAGTACTCTTTGCTTTAAATTGGTGCTTTTGTAAGTATCCCAAGTACCATTTAAAATATATTTTCCGAACTCGGCCCT
>PNEQ01094258.1:0-10340 GCA_003012365.1 Medauroidea extradentata | reverse complement strand
GAAACCTGGAGACCATTACCACTGATAAATTCTATTACAATATAAATTACAAAACCAGGAACACGTAATAAAATAACACGTCTCGAGGCGTCTACGGCCAAAGATACTTAAGTATACATAGACAAACAAACGTCAATATTCCTAAACATAAACAAATCAGGCGGATATATACAAATAATCAATTGCTATGTTACAATACATACTTTTGAACTACCTAACCGAAAATTTTTAAACTATTTGTTTAATATATTTTTGTAATAAAACTCGGTGTATCTACATAACTTTCTACATGACATCCTACGACAAACTTAGGTTGGACACCGTAAGCAGTACGCCTGGAATGTTGTAGATATGCAACATGCGTCACTGGTGCGCGTTGCGGGTTTGCGCTCAGATAAGTATACAGGAAACCTACACATACAGGCCAATACCTACATTTTGCTTCCAACCACCCTAAAAGCACAAAAACTAGCATAACTCGCACACTAGTTACCCGAGTTGAGATTATTTGTTCCAACAAGAAATCTGCACTGATAGAACACAACCAAATAAAAAAAGAACTCACAGCCAATGGTTACCCGGCAAACACCATCAAACAGCACATGAAACCTAACAGAACACTTAAGCCCACAGAAATCGAAAAACTAGCAGGAACCCTAGTTATTCCGTATGCTAGAGGTCTTTCGGAAAAATAAAACGTCTGGGAAACAAATACGGACTTCAAACAGCATTCCGATCCAAATCTACTATCAAAAGTATGGTCACCAGGGTAAAACCAGCCTCTGAAAAACTACAAACTCACAACTGTGTATATCAGATACCCTGCGAATGTGGTCAAATGTATATTGGAGAAACTGGCAGAGCTCTTTCAACACGGATCAAAGAACACAAAAACAATTGCAAGAAAGGAAAAACCCAAAAATGCATGGGGAAATTGCCACAAAATTCTTTGGGAAGACTCGAAACCACTTACACAGGAAACTGACAAAATTAAAAGAAAAATCAAAGAATCAGCCTTTATTATTAGCAATAGCAATATTTTCAGTCAACAGAGTATTGAATTAAAAAAATATGTGGATATTAAGAGGGAAACAACCTTACAGCACAAAACAAAAACACACACTCAACCCATCATAACCAATCAGAGTCAATCTATGTTGCGCGACCAATCAGGAGGCATCTCGTCTGGCTGAGCAGGATAAGTGGGCTTACCCTATATAAACCCATGGTTTTTTCCAGTCTCCTCATCAGTCGCACTCGTGTTTCTGAACCCTGTGTGTCTACCTGATGAGGGGAACAGATTCCAGTTCCCGAAACGTCGTAACACTGTCTGGAAAACTACTGTGTTTTGTTTCGTCTCTTCATTGTGTCATTTGTCTTTTCTGTATATGTATGATATCTGTTGCGTTTTGTCTTGTCCTCTTGACTCTTTGTTGTGTCTTTTTGTTATTCTTCTGTTCGTGTCTGATATCTACTGTGTTTTTTGTTTCATCTCATCGTTGTTTCGCATGTTACTTGGTCTTTTGTTTTATTTGTTATTATTTTCATTTATTATCTGTTTGTTCCTTGTTTTTATTTGACCCGATTCCATTTTGGAATTTCATGTTGTGTATGTATCTAGCTGACTAAATATACTCTGCTTATATCACGGTTTTCTTTTATTTGTTTAGTTTTCTTTGACAGTCATTCAATTTGCAATGGAGTACGTCCAAGAAACTGAATCCAGCCCTGTAATTGTTATCAGGGCCACGGTGTTCGCATGATCAAACCATCGGCCTCACACTAATGTGATCCGGGTTCGATTCCCGGCAGGGTTGTTCCCCGTATATTCTCACATGGGAATCTTGCAGGACGATCTCGCTGGTCGGCGGATTTTCTCGGGGATCTCCCATTTACGCCACCCTTTCACTCCGGCGCTGCTCCATACACATCTCATGTCTTGTAACCCTTTACCAGTGCTAAAGACATCATTTCTGAGCGCTGACCCAAATCTCTCTTACTCTCGCACCCGTTTAATTGTACTAAGTTGAGTGTCAGAGTGTCTAATGATCTATCTGGCAACTAGACACAAAGTCCTTCCCTTACCTTACCCAGCTTACCTTGCAAATACCTTCACAACAGGTCAAGGTAAGAAAGAGAAGGAAGACTGCAGACGAGAACGACGGCAGACTTCCATGTCGACACTGTTATTAGGTCACCGTCGACGTCCCCTGGGTCTCTATATTCACCAGCGTCTGCAACCTCCCTCCTCCCCGGACGTGAACCCCCCTGGGCGCAGATATCGGGATTATTTCCCTCCGCCCTTATTTCCCAGGACGAGCCTCATTCCGTTCTGTTTCCCCGACGCTGACCTCGAAACTTGCAAGACTGCGCCTGTGTTCAACCCTTCCATCCAACCATGCAGAGAATCACAGAGGTGAGACGCTGGACTTGCGGGCGCCGCCTACCTGCGCGTTAGAGGCTTAGAAATACGGAGCTATAAGGGCGACCTTGAAACGTGTATCAAATGCCGCATCGCCTCAACGGGCCAAGCTCTGAAATAGGATGTAGGGTTCCCGCCGAACAGTTTTTACTGTGGTACACTAAGGGAGTGTGTTCACGTGGCAAACACGCATAATTTTATATTTGTACGACATAGTGTCAGTTTTATATACGTTACTTGTGACTACATTTTCCACTTGTAAAATTTTTAATCTCTCATAATCTTCCCATAGCGACATGTCAAAGTCAATATAGGCAAGTTACGGGAACGCTAACAGCAAAAAAAAAAAAAAAAAAAAAAAAAAAAAAAAAAAAAAAAAAACGTACTTACTCGAACGACATAATTTACACTGAAATGAGATATAATGGGCCATATGCTGAAATATTTAAAACCACACAACCAAGTCCCTTTGTATTAAAAAAAAATATGGCCATATATATAAAGAATATTACCGTTGTTTTTAGAACTTTTTTAAAATGCAAAGGAATTGCATTGTGTGATTTTAAATATTTTAGCACATGACCCATACCATCTAATTTCACTGTATATTATTTCATTTGCGTAAGTCAAACTGTTTTTGTTATTAGCATGTTCCCGTAACTTTCAAATTATGACTTTGGCTTGCACTATGGGAAGACTATAAAAGCTATAAAGTTTCACAAGCGGAAAATGTAGTCTAAAGTAACGTCTGTAAAAATAACACTGTGCAATACAAATGAAACATTATGCGTTTTTGCTACGTGAACATCCTTAAGCGGTGACCATTTAACTTTATTCGTGAAAAGTCTGTAATGAAGATCAGTGCACATCGCAATCTGAGATTCGCATACATCCGGTAAGTACATTTTGAAGTACGGCAAAATAAAAAGGCTTTTCTTAGCCACGTTGGAGGGCTTATCAACAGTGTTTTGATGAGCACGGTGTCTTAACAATGAGGTTCCGACCTTGAATATGTGTTTTCTTTTCGTACGTTGGCACAATTGGCTCACGTGAAATTGTTTAGCAGAAAAAACATGTTGACGAACACACAGCAACGCAATTGTAGCGTAAGGTAGGCGGCCGCCTTAAGGGGCCCACCTACTGGCCGTGTGTTAGTGTGAGTGAAGCACAGCGCCAAGGGCGATATTGACTGGCTCATCTGGCGCGGTATCGCCTCTACCGCAAGACACTGAAAAGACGTGCAGTGGTATCGTAGATCACTCGCCTGACTGACACTTTCAGTGGCGACCTCATATTTTTATTGGTGGAAAGTTTGCTTTAAATTCATAAACTATTAACTTCGAACAAATATTTAAATATCGGTGACGCAGTTGGTAAAATTATACTTTTAAATAGTTACTTTATTATCGTCTTTCTACTTAAAACCTAGACACATAAATGAATGCTTATGGTAAAATTTGTATCTTTATTAAGAACAGAAGCATTTGTGTATGTAATGTGTAATCGCGTATAAAAATATTTTTTTTTAGTACTTTCAGTGAAAATATTCTTATAACTAATAAATTTAAGACGCTGTCTTAAAATTCCCGTTTTTGTATTCCTTTCTCCGCTCGTCCTAATATTGCTATCACCATGATGATCTTGACTATACACTCTAATTTTTTTTTGTAAAAAATATACAAGTGATTTCTTTGTACTCTACTATTACCAGCGTTTTTAAAAATACAAATTTATTTATCCTAAAACTATCTGTGTAATGTCACAAAGATTTTCTTTGTATATAACTTACGATAACTTTGCAGTCTATCAAAATCACAACATTGTTGGAATTCATACAATCGTCTGGCATGAATTTTGCTGGGATGAAGATAATTTCACATTTATAACAAAACTATATATGTATATATATATGTAGGATCTAACTGTTTGTAAGTAAATGTGGCGTAGGGGTCACCAAGTGCAAGGACACATGAACGAATTGTAATCCGGAATTTTTATTCTCAAAATGATAATATGTAGTGATTATTTATACAACATCTATTTAAAGAGTACATAGTTTCATGTTGATTTTCAGAAATAAACATTTGAAAAATAAAATTCCTATAAGCAATTGAAAGTGATTTTTCAAACATTTGCACAGAACTTTTCTTTTACAAAATACTCTTTCGTAGTTATTCAATGACACTATTATGGCAACTGAATTCCCAAAAGTTTATAAAATTCAGCGTAGTAAACAGGGTCACAGAAGTTTGTTAACATAATTACCAAGACTTTCTTTCTGGCTGAGGTAAGACTTTAAAACAAGAGAAATAAACACATTTGCTCCCGGATCTGGTTACGTTAATACCGGCCTCCCATAGTACTAGACGATGCTACTACCGACGTCAGTGCTGTATATTGCTGCGTTAATTTTGGTTTTTACTGTAATACTTTACTGGTAGTGGACTGGTAGAGTTTGGTTTCTTTAAGTAATCTTATTATTTCGACAAACGTGTATTACTGTTCGATGATATTTCGTGTACATGATACTATATTTTCTAATGCTTCTCAAACAAAAAGAGTTCTTGCATCACCTGTGTTATTGTAGAAGAATAAATAAAGTCAAAATTTTACGCTGAGATTTATTTTATTTATTATTTCAGAAAATTGTTTGTTAGATCAGAGCAAGCACAGTAATGGTTCGTTAAGGCCATGGGGTCTAATTTATGATGTTTTTGCGAGTTAAATTATTTAAATTCTGAAAGGAAGCAAATATCGCAATACCGCCACAGAGACATGTTGATGATTGTTTGTACTTCGTAGGATAATTTAAAATAAAAGTTTTAATAATTTGAATAAATTATCGATTTAAATAAATTTTCTCAAAGTCAATAAATATCCAAAATTTTAAATTTTTATTTTTGAAATATTATACTACATTGTACAACTTATTTCCAACATTTCTATGTAAGGGTTTGGCGATATCTTATTTCTTGCAAGGTATAAAAACAAAATTTACTAAATTTCCATACGTAAGGACACGAGGACCTAACCAGTTACGTATCTAAGTGTTGTTGGTAATTTTGAGCATGTTTTTTTTTCAATTGCTACAATAATCGTAATGTGTAAATTTTTATATTAATTCAAAACCAGGATGTCCTTATTTTGATGGGTTCTTTCTTCAGCCTCATTATTCCACTCCTAAGTTAGGATAACTTTATATTTACAGGTAAACTACAGAGGAAAATAACTTACATTGCGTTTGAAAATTGACGGAAAAAATCTAGTAAGATGCAATTGAAGTTATTCTGACTAAACGGATCGAAAGGGCAATTTTGAAGTTTTCGCTAAAAAGCAGTAAATTATTACCAGCAAAGCACAATTTACGAATTAAAACCTCAGTTATATTTAGGACAGCGAAAACGTTTATCTACTTAAGAGTATTTTTACTGTCTTTCTGTGTCATAACAAAAATTAAAAAAAAAAAAAAAAAAAAATGGTCTGTACAGCTGCAACAATAAATAGTCTTCTTTTGCTTGTCGACACTAGATTTAATTGGACACATGACGCTAGTTCCTAGTTATGCTACTGTTACTATCATCATTTTTAAATAGTAAAATGGGAGTATTTTTCTTGTAGTTTTCTTATTTATATGAGTTAAAAATAGTTTTTACTTTGTAGGCTATTTCTCGACATGAAGATTTTTTTAGTTATTTTAATTGCACCCGTACAAAGTTTGTAATCTTAACATATAAAATTAAGTGTACTGACACACTCATTCACTCATCAGCGCACAGCCCAAACCGCTGGACCTTGAACCATGAAATTTTGAGGTAAGCTTCCACTTGCCTCGTAGGCACCCACTAAGAAAGGATTATTCGAAATTCGATACTTAAGGGGGTGAATAGGGGTCAAATGTGTTTTCAAAGAATCCCTGGTATCTCATGAACCGGGTAAGCTATCATAACTTTTTTAATTTTATAATATTGCCCAAAGAAATGCATTTTGACGAATTTTTCGATTTTGCGAAGTTCGAAAATCAAATGAGTGAAAAGCGGTAAAATGTGTTTTTCATTAATCCGTGATGTCTCCTAAACCATTTCAGATAGTGAGGTAATTTTTTGTTTAAAATTATGCCTAATATATATTTAAAAAGTATAGTTAGAATCTTTAGAAATTCGTCCTTGAATGCTCTTAAAAAATAAAACGTGTTTTTAATTAATCCCAATTATCTCGTAAACCAGTGGAAATATTATATTGAAATGCTTTTTGCTTCAAAATAAATCTTACGTAAATGACAAAAAAACTATTTCAGGATTTTTCGAAATTCGTCCTTGAAAGCTGTTAAAAAAATTAATTTTTTTTTTTTAATAATCATCAGTACCACTTATCCCCGTTGAGACACCGAGATGATTTTTTGATAAGAATGAAGCTTATGTAAATATCTAGAAACGAAATGCAGGATTTTATGAAATTCGAAAATTATGGATGTGAAAAGCGGTAAAATGTTACCGTCTCCCGAAAAAAGACAATGATCACAGATAATTATTTCAATAGTTGATACTTTTGGCCAACCTACTCATAAATTAAACCTCTTTGGACAGTAGCCTGTACATACGAAATAATTATCACGGCCTGCCTTTAAGCATTCACTCAGGTATTGTATAAAGTTTGTGGTGTGAGAGGGGTGGGTTTACGGGTTTCGTATACCATGCAAGACTTTGCGATGGGAATTACTATGACATCATACGAGCATATAGCGCGCGCTCTTTACACAAAAAAGTGTTACAAAAACACTTATAGCACAATAAATATAATGTGTGTTTCTAGTATAAAAGACAAATTAATTAGTGTATGAGATCATTGTTAACATAAATAAAAATAAAATCAATTAGTTATAATTTTATGTATATATTATAATCTACGTATATTTAATTAAAATACATAAAATAAAATATTTTAAAAAGGTTTGATGCTTTGAAGGTCCACAGCTGAATGTGGTGTGTGGTCACAGTTATTGCACGTAAATTTTAGACGCTTGTTGTTTGTGTAGCAATGCGCGGTACCGTGTTTTAAATATTTACATTGAACTACACTGCTGTAAGTTGTTCGGCTTGTCATTCCAAAAACGGGTCGCCTGGTAATTAAGGATATTTTGAAGGTGGTGCTATTGTGTTTAGGTAGCTGGAGATTATTTTTTTTTGTTTCGTATTACACTTGTTTTAGTGATTGTTAGTGAAATTTTGTAAAACGTTAATTTGGCAGTTTAAAACGCTGAATATTTTTTGGCTGAGTGATAGAGTGAAAATTGGCACCTATTGTGCATATTCAGCCTGTGAGTCTTTGATAATGACTCGCGAATGTGCTGTTTTTTCGTTAGATTGTACACGTATCGCACACACGCATTATGAAGCTTTTAAATTCTATATTGCTGTTTCCTGTCGAGACCAACAAACAGTCGTGCACAAGAACTGAAGGGTGGCAGCATACAAATGTTTAGCATGATATCTGATGGTAGGATGTGTTTATATTTATATAAATGTCTGAGTCTGTGGTAGCCACTCTATACTCAAGACGAGGTATGGTTTTGCCATGTGAGGTTTTAATCAAACGTTACGCCCAAGCTTCTATAATGTTGGCAAGATAAAATGGGACAGTTTTTGATATAAATTTCAATAGGCCGATAAATTTTATTAATAACTTTTGGTGTTGCTGGGATCATATATGCACATTTTTTGCACTTAGTTTTAAGCCTTTTTCAGCGCACCAGTAGTCTGATTAGATCATTATTCATTTTAACTACTGCTTGTGGAAGTTCTTCGGGAGAAAAACAAATGAGTAACTAAGTATCGTCAGCGGAAAAGGTCACTTCTATGACCTCGTCATTTCACCGAACGTTATCCGTACTCGCATGTGGGAATCGTGCCGGAAGATGCCATTGGTCGGCGGGTTTTCTCGGGGATCTCCAATTTCCCCCGCCCATTCGTTCCGGTGCTGCTCCATACTCACCTCATGTCACCCTTCACTACCGCGAAAGACCTCGATGTTAAGCACTGACCAAACTATCTCACTCACTCGTTTTCCCTACTGTTCCCCTTGCTCCCTCCACCCCGAACCACTCTGCACACCTTCACTAAAAATGTTCTGTCAACTGCCGAGGTCGTAGATCTGACACAGCCCCATCGTCAGCATATTGGTGGAATTTCATACATTGAAAACAATTTGGAATACCTAATACATATAAATAAAAAACCTGCTTTTCTTCTCGAAATGGAGCGCGGAGAAGTACTGGGGATAGAAGGGGGAAGGGGTTACGAGGTCTCCTAGCCACCGTCATGAGACGGACTGCCCGTTTTGCCAGGCCGGCTGGTCGAAACTGCAGCACTCGCCCCAATTACCATTCCGCGTGCCACCCTTCATAAATCCACTTATCTGCGGTCGTAAATACTGGCTGGTCGCGTTCTCGCACCGACCCACGTGGCTATGGCGGCCATGGGCCCCCCTTACTGTCCACCAACCCCTTATCCGCCTCTCCGACACCCCAGAGGTGTAGTCATTGCCAACCTACGCGTCGGGCTATATCTGAGCCCTGAAAAATTAGCGTTTTCTTTTGGCCCCAAGCTAGAATTCCAGCAACTGTAAGTTCGTGCCACTTTTTAATTGGCCCGTGACTTATTTGACACTTCCTGGAAGTCGCTTAGCCAATAATACAGAGTTACACATTGTATATTTCCTAATGTAGATAAACGCCTAAAACATCAATGGTTTGTGACAGACCACTACATGTCGCAATTGATGACAGGCCATGGTAATTATAAATGGAAATTGCATGGATTTAGTTTGGTTGAGTCACCCCTCTGCAGAATCTGCAAAGTAAATGATGATGTAATTCACATTATACAAGACTGTCCGAAAATGGAAGATCTAAGAATCGATCTGAAAAAAAAAAAAACACAACATCCAAGAAGAGGAAGATATTGATGTAAGAGATTTATTTATTTATTTATCTTTGCCAACTGTTTATCCCAATTTGAGTAGATAAATCTACTCGGGGATGTAGGTGTTGTCAACTGTGTACATACACATATTACAATTATAATCAAATTAACAAAGAGTAAGTCATATGACAATGAGAATAATAGTTAACATGGATAAAATATGAGACAAACACATGATAACATAATCAGTCATTCAAGTACTCATTGACAGAATAATATTTCTTTTCTATTAAAATTTTTTTAAATTTATTTTCTATATTTATCGGACACTTACTATATGCATTTTTAATATCAGAAGGCAACTTATTGAAAATTTTCATTGACATATAATTTAAATTTTTTTGATAAACGGTTAAATTAGAAACCGGATAATGCATATTACTACAATTTCTAGTATTATGATTGTATAATTCCAAATTAGTAGCTTTTTTAAAGCTAATCCAATTATTTTTACAAAAAGTAATAAAGAATAAATATATAAACCTGGTAACGTTAGTAATTTATTTATCTTGAAAATCTCTTTGCATGAATCTCTCTTCTTTTTATGAAACATGATTCTGATAGCTTTTTTTTTTTTTTTTTTTGTAGTTTAAAGATTTTTTTTGCATCAGCTGAGTTGCCCCAAAAAATTACACCATAGGAGATCAGTGGATAGAAATAAGCATAATAAATTGTCAATAATACCTTTTGATCCATAAAAGTGCACATATAACGGATTGTGTAGATAGCAGAATTTAATTTTGGTGTTAAAGTTTGAATGTGTATCTTCCAATTTAAATGCTCATCCATAGTTATGCCAAGAAATTTTGTGTTGTTTACATGTTTTATTTCTTTGTTATTGATTGAGAATTTGTTCAAATTTATATTAGATGTACGAGAAGAATAATTTATGAAACTGGTTTTATCTATATTAATTGAAAGTTTGTTTGATGTAAACCAAT
>PNEQ01094254.1:0-20036 GCA_003012365.1 Medauroidea extradentata | reverse complement strand
CACAGTTTCTACAGCATGTGTTGTTCACAGACGAGAGCTGTTTCACCAGGGATGGCTTGTTCAATACCCGTAACATGTTACGGCGCTGCACTGCATGTATCGGGTGTGGCGGAGGACATTTTGAGCAGCAAATTTAAAAGGTAAACGTAGCGAGTGTAACACATGCACGGTGTCTCGTACAGTCACAGAGCGTCAAAGCAGGTAGTACATAACACAACAGATGTTTTCACTGGCTTGTCGCCAGGTTGCCTGCCTACCCCTGTTACTTTGGTGCACCATTGCAGGTACAAGGATGCATTTCCGGACATGGGTTCCGTAATCAAATATGTTCCAAACATGCACATCTACCATCCCTATCAATTTGTAACACTTATTCTTGGCCATCCTGTATATTTTCGTTCTACTTTCTGTGTAGTATTCGCAGCGCTGCGGTAACGGGCTTGTTTTCTACAAAAAAAATTTTTGGGTTCGAAACGTCATCGAGATGAACATTTTTTTATGTCAATAAATACACGTATAATTTCGCGTCACGAAAATAACTCTACGAAACATTAAAGTACTTTACACAATTTTTTTGCCTAAACTCGTTCAACTTTTCTTCATTTTTATTGTGTAGTGATGAAACAACGTAAGGTGCAAATGTAGCCGCACATTATTTGCCTCTTAAAATTAATAATTTATGTCTCACAAATATTTACCCGTTTTTTTTTCTTCAGTAAGTGACATTAATTAACTTTACGTTTTCTTAAACCAAGGTATATATATTTTTTAAAATAAGAAACATACATTTGAGCGAGAAGAGTTGCTTGTTCGTGTTAGAAAGGTGGAATAACAAAGCATGTAAAATGATACAGCCTAATTATTTTTTGATGTTATAAGTCATAATGACTACAAAATATTATTAGAACCCGATTCTCGATTTTGTAAATACACAGCAAAGAAAATGGAAAAAAATAAAAAACGGACACTAAATATTTTTCGAAAATTTGTTGCTTCTTTAACTTGTTTGTTGAACTTGATGAACAGCGATTCTTTAAAATTTATTTGACACCGTCTTAACTGTGCACAGACGGAAAACAAATGTATATGAATACACAAATATGGGTAGATACTGCAATGTATCTTACCATATTACGGTTAACATTTTCCGCGATAAATCAGCCTCTATAGTTTTAATGCTTTTCTTATTTATTATGGCGTCTGCATTTTTAATACATTTCGTCAATAATTTACTGAGATTTTTGAAAGCGCTCAATTTTTTATATTTCAGTGAATCACAAAAAACACTTTATAGCATTGGATTTAAATAAAAAATGATATACTTTTAATTTTAAAATGGCAAGTTCAGAACTCGGAACTAATACTAGTATTAACGGTTAACCACGTGGTAAAAATTAAGAAACATACGCTCTCACTAGAATGAGCTAAGTGTTTTTTTTTTTGTGTAGAGTTTCTGTTTAAAGTTGTCTAGAACTTTAAAATAATCTACTTGTTGAAATCTTGCTCCAAAACTACTTTTTTTTCGGCTTCTCGTATGGGAAACTCCCAATTCGGCCACCTGCCATCATTCAAGTATATTTGCGTAGACGAATTTCGTGTACGACGCCAGACGTGTTCAAGTATATACCAACATGTGGCATTTTGAGCGGTCATGCAGGTGGTTCGCATACGAACGAGTGAGTGAGAGATTTTGGTCAGCGCTTAACATCGAGGTCTTCAATGCTGGTGAGGGGTGATACGAGGTGGGTATGGAGCAGCGCCGGAATGAAGGGGCGGGGGAAACGGGAGATCCCGAGAAAACCCGCCAACCAACGGCATCGTCTGGCACAAGTCCCACATGCGAAAATCCGGGGACCGACGCCGCCGGGAACGGAACCCAGATCGCCTTGGTGGGAGGCGAATGGTCTAACCATTCGGTCACAGCGGCCTCCGCATACGAACGGAAGCTCGAGCATATGCTCACTAGTGTCAGCTCGTTTGATCCCCTAGCCGAGACGTAGCGTCTAATTTACCTATGTTTAAACTCAACACTAGGGGACGAATGCGCGCCCTCTAACTGTATGATCAGCCGACGGTAAGAGCGTATGAACCTTACACCACGCTAATCTTCGCTTCTTTGCTTGTAACCAGAGCCCACGATTTTTCGCGAAAATAATTCTGCAACAGTTTGTTTCAATGCCTTATGTGCACATATGCAGCCCTGCTTCATGGTCAGTGATTGGCTGTTTTTAACTCTCAGCGTCTAGGTTTCTACCCACAAATCACAGACGTGTGGTGTCGCAGTTACGTTGGCACAGTCAAATAAGCCACGTCTGTGCAATTATACATTCTGCCAATAACCATGAAGCAAAGCTTCATATGTGCACATAAGGCAATGAAACAAACTGTTGCAGAATTATTTTCGCAATAAATCGTGGGCTGTATTCATAACTAAAGCCGTGATTTTATGGCAAAAAATGTTTTGTAACATTTGATTTCAATGCGTTATGTGTACATCTGCTGCTCCGCTACGTCGTCTTGCCTTGGTAAATAACAGACGTACGTAGTCACAATAATCTTATTCTGATTTGTGCAGTAAATTGAGAAACGAGCCTGAATAAAGACACGCTGCCAATAACCTTGAAGCACAGTTGTCGATGTGCACGTGAGACACTGAAACAAATTGGGGCAAAAATATTTTCAGAACAAAATCGTGGCCCTTAATAACATCTTCAGATCGCCAATGATTCGATTGTGTTTACACTTCAGCATTAGCGTTGATTGTGTTTTGCTAAATGACTACTATACTGCTAACCGACAGTATCCAAGTTCATATTGTTATTTTCTATGTTAATAGAAACCACCTTTCAAGAATATAACAAAATTTGTTGCTCGTACTGAACGAGGCTACCCACGTCATATTGAACTGATGCTAACGCTAACACAATTTCTTCACGCCATTTGTCACGCATTTTAATTTGGAATTATAATTAGCATATGTTTGTGTTTAAGTATGGAAATGTTATTTCTTAAGTAACCATTACGTCTATGAATTACTTTCAGGTTTAAATAGTTGTAAAAACTGTGACCAGTTTACATGTGCAGTTGCAAATAACTGTCGTTTCATGTGTACGATGGTGGGCATATAAAAGCAAAACATGCGCAGTTGTTCGTTTTCATGACTGCACACTTCATCGCACGAGTAATCGTCGAGTAATGACAGGAAATGACTCGTCGACAGCGAGATCGTTGGAAACGAAAACAGTGATGTGGATACTGAGAAACGGGTAAGGAAATCGGCCATTTCGAGGAGGCCGCGGTTACCGAATGGTCACGCTGAGGCGATCCGGGTTCGATTCCCAGTGGTGTCGGTCCCGGGATTTTCGCACGTGGAAATCGTGTCGGACGATACTGCTGGTGGGCGGGTTTTCTCGGGGATCTCCCGTTTCCCCTACCCTTTCATTCCTGCGTTGCTCCATACTCTCATCGTCAACCTTCACCAGTGCTAAAGACCTGGGCGCTGAGCACTGACCAAAATATCACTCACTCACGCGGGTCAATACTTTACGTTACGAATAAACGCAACTATGGCAGGATTCTTTCCAATGGCTGGTTTCAGAATATTACACTGAACCGTGGATTCGCTACAGCAGTCGGATTATACCATATCTTAAGTGTGTTGAACGACTCTAAACTTTCGTTTTAAATGCATGAGATGATTCCAAACTAACTTGAAATGCGAGCCTTTTTTAATAAGAAAAAATACAGCTAATGCGATAACTAGTTATTTCTTTTCCGAACATGTATTTTATGCAGGTCATGTGCCAGTTTGGTTGGCGCCTTAAACAGCTTGACATGCATGTGACCGAGGGGAATTTCTTATAAATGATGCTGGAACCTGGGTGACGGGCAGGAGGTGTTACTGGAGGGGGTCAGGGAGGGGTAAGTGTCCATGTCCTGTAAAACAAGAGGAACCAGTCCAAATCCGCTGCCTTGCGACTTATAACGTTCTTACTGGTTTCTCAGGGAAATGACACGGTCTATTAAACTTGTACACACGCCTGGGTTCTCGCGAAGGAGAGAGTGTTTCCGTGTATGCTTCTGCGTTTCGCCTCGTAAATTGTCACGCCGAATACTTTCTACGAGCGTCTACACTTAAATACGTCGATTAGAAATCCTGCGGAGGTGGCCTAAACCATCTCAACCCTTATTGCAACTATCGGCAAAGTCGCGCCGAAGAAACTTTCCGTCTGGCGAAACGAGAAACAGCAGAGTCGAACTTAAATAAGAGGTGTTTCTAGCCAGATGTTTTTGTAAAATCAGTGTTTGCGTGTGTACGCATACATCCGCGAATATCTGTTCTGGGAACATAAGTTCCTTTCCAGGAAAAGTAATGAAAAACTATTATGTGTAGACGCCACTTTTTACTTTAGTCCTATCGTTAGAGATGAAGGGTTTATTACGGGAAAATTTGACTGAGCCAATAGGAAACACGCTATTGTAATATTCGATGACAGTTGTTGGTCTGCAGACAACTATGTTGTGTCAGACGCATATCACCCAATTATACATGTAGCGAGAAACTACAGCGTTTTCAAAAGTAAAATTTTCGCGATATACGATCATATCTACCCATCATATGTCATTATATAAAATAAATAGCGAAAATGGCTTGTAACAGCATTTTTAGGGCATTGACGCTCAGTTTCGTGTAGGCAAATGAGGAAAATACATCCTGGTGTAAGTAGTTCAATCCTTTAGTTTTTGCCGTATGCAATGTAGTAACACACTGTCGCAGATCTAATTTCCGTGCTACTGGACTACAACGACCACGATCTGCCGCGAACTATAAGGGCGACTCTTGCTTGTCCACCACTTGCCTCATAGTCTTAATACGCAAGGCGTTCAGCTATATTCTCCTTGAGAACTTCTCTTAAGGAAGAGTGTTAGATGCTAAATTATACTTATATATTTTATGCAATAATTTCTATTTTATTTTTGGTAGATATGGCAATGTTGAGGCACAGAAGACGTTTGTTTTGAATTTTGGAGATCATAATACTATGTTCATCTTATTTTGGACTTGCAATCATTCGTGAAAGTTGCATGATAAATTAATGAACGATTCCATTATTATTTATGTCAAGCAGTTTATCAGGAATGTCTCCTATGTCTTGTCGAAGAGAAAATTTTGATAATACAACTTGAATAAATGTTATGGCTCGAAAACTGATAAAATACTAGTAACTAACTAACACTCCACCTTAAGCAATAAAGCGACGAGTAATTAGTTATTTCTGATTCTTACCTTCATAGATTAAGTTCATTGAGACATACCGTAATGTAAAACTCCCCCTATAGTAAATATTAAAACGCTGGCTTGATGACAGTGGAACATTTTTTTTTTCCTGGAAAACCTTAGTGTTACTCGACCTACTTTATAAATTTTTCACGTGTGTTTTTCTATGTCCGAGTGATAATCTCTTCACAAATGTACCGAGCAAGGTGGTGCAACGGCAAACTTGCTGGACTCACATTCGGGAGGCACGGGATTCAATTCCCGGCTTCGCCCATCCAGATTTCGATTTTTCGTGCTACTGAAAAAGAGCTTTGTGACCACCACAAAAAAATTTTGTCGTTACGGACCGTACCAAGAATGTTGGCGGTCCCCAGTTAAGTTTTGCAGCGACTACAAAAAAAAAATATTAGTGATGTTGAAATTGTCAAAACGTTTTATGACCGTCACAAAACCGTATAATTTCCGTCAATCGCCCCAGGCAAAATATGGGATGGCTTCTCAGCATAGGCCGAGGTCGATAATTCTCCCAGTTACCCTAACGTAAAAGTTGTTTGTGACCGTCTTTGATGATGTTGCTGTTGACGAGATGCAAAGACCAATAAGGCAATAAGCGTAAAAATAAATATTCAACAATTTTAAGGGTACCGTGTGGCGGTTATGAGAAGTTGCAGGGTAAAATAAACATTTTTTTCCATAGCTTGTCTACATAGCCTATGCAAAAACATCGTTGCGCACCCAACGACAAGCTTCTATCTTCCTTTTCCTTACAATAGGGGAGTATAATCGGCCCAAATGGACTTTTTCAGCAGCTGAATTTTACACACATAAACTGCAGAGTTCTCATTAGACACGCATTTCCCATTTGCACTTTTTATTATAGTACCAGTAAATTTTAGCTAGTCGATAACTCCATAACACTAATGGAAAACTAATGTTATATTGTATTATGAGTAGGCCAAATTTTGTTATCACAGTATTTTTTGCTTGGTTACATTAATGACTACTTTGGTTTGTGTTGAATGTATCTGAAATGTTTAGGTAATAATACTAATAATAATACGTATTGTTATTTTAGGTTCTTCAGTGTAAAGCTCAGGCGTAAGGAGTTGCAGCGCCAATATTACTTTTTATTTTAGTTTTCTAGCATAACTCAGTGCAGAGTATTATTGGCATTTTGAACGAACCTAAACTAACCTAACAGCGACCGGGGAACGAGTAAATGAGGAGGTGAAGTCTGCACGGGACGGCGCGCTCTGTACTGTCAGCCTATCTTCAGGGATTAATCTCAGGCAGGGGCACACAGTTTTCACTTTTAACAAGACATCCGAACGTGAAACTGTTTTCCCTGCGATTTCTAATAACGTATGTGAAAGCCTCCGTGGCAGTAGATACATTTACGTATAGGCATTTGCGAGCAATGTTGATTTCAGAAGTGCCTAATAAACTGTTAAACGTTTTCACGTAGATCTCTCAAGCAGAATAAAGTGATGTGCTCAAGTACTGTTCAGAATTCTTTTCGTGGTATAGATATCGCGAACTGTCACACGAGTGATCGCGTTTTTGTAGTTAATTGAAGTGCAGTATCTTTCCGCCCTGTCGACGTGAAGCAGTTTTCTTTTGCTTCAGTATGTTAGTTTGATGGAAACATGTATGCAATTTTGTCTCTGCTTATTACATATTTTGGGACATTCTTGAAAGAGAGGTTCCGATTGTCTATAATAACGCGAGTGACCACGGTTGGCTCAGTGCCTAGAATACTCGCATCCCCCTCCCCCACCGAGGCGATGCGGGTTCGATTCACAATATGGGAATCGTGCCGGACGATGCCTCTGGTCGGCGGACTTTCCCCGAGATCTCTCGTTTCCAGCGCCTCTTCATTCCGTCGCTGATTCATACCTCATCATGTCACATCTCACCAGCGCTAAAGACCTAACTGTTAAGTACTGACCAAAATCACATCTCATTTCCATAATAATGCGAGTTCGACTGCCAGTGCTGAGTATGTTGGTTATTTAGCGAAACACTATCTACGCTAAAGCTAATATATGAAACATAATCGAGCCTTTGGGATCGTTAATAACAATGCTGCCGAAATCCATTTTCCATTTTATGTTATTGCATAAGTTTCGTATGTTAAACTATCTAACTTTGTGGAATGTATCGTGTATGTAAATCTAAGAAAGGTTATAATATATTGTAGTTGCATGTAGGTGTTTTTTTATCCATATATTTTATCTGGTCGGGTAACATTTCACTATTAATGTACTCCTTCCGTTACTGAAGTATGCCGGCAATTATTAAGTAGATTCAATTCCCAAAAAGACCACTTTATATAAATTGCTACTAAACGCTCGTAAATTCCGTCTCTCGGCTCTGCTCTGTAATCCATGTGCCATTAAGTATCGGATCTTAATAATAGACTAGATTAGACGGTAAATATCAGTTTAGATACAATATTAGCGTCAATTTGACGAGCGGGTGTTTTCTACGTACGTTGTCTACTTCTTATGCTATAAAACACTATGCACTCATTCACACTGTAAGAAAGTAACATCGTTAGACGCTCCTAATGGACAAAGACAGTGCATGTAATGTAGCCAATTTGCCATAGTTAAATTATTTAAGGTATTTTCTATTGCGTATTTAAGCATAGTAATGAGAATACTTTTTTTTTAAAAGCATAGCGTGCAGTAGAATCATTCTATAGGGGGTTCGGAATAAAGTGAGCACTCAATAAAGCCCTGCTTAAGTTATACGTCCTGCCAATTCGTATCTTTCCGCGCATAACAGCAAACGACAGGAAATGTCTAACCTCTCTGGACACGGCACTTTATGTTTGCGCGTGTGAGATAAATTGTGCAGTCGATAGGAACCTATATAGTTTGATAAAAATTGTTCATTAATTATATATAATACAAGCAGATCGATTTCGGTTGTTTTTGTTTCAGTATTGTCGTATTCAAATAGGAAAATACACGGAACTATATTGCGTGATTTCGCTGCCAACCTTACAAGCAGTAAGGCAACTGTAGTTAATGTTGAATTGTAATGCAGTAACAGCTAGTGATATTTTTCAGAGGTTAAATTTTTAGTGCTCACTTTATCCAGAACGATCTATACTAAGCTGATGCTAAGCTTGTTCAATATTGCGTATGTGTCGACTCATAGGGCCTTCAGAAAGGCTTGATGAAAATATTGACGTACTATTCAGTACTGAGGTGTTCGCGAGAATGTAGGGTTGCAGCTACGTAATGTTTTGTTGGTATTTAAAGCGCCAAAGTAATTTTTTTTGTGGCCAACACAAAAATATTAGTTGTCATCAAATAATTGGCGCGGAGGCTACAAAGTAATTTTGTGTTCACGTAACATGTTTTAGCAACGTAAAACTTTCCACAAAATCTCGCTTTCGGTGTAACATGGCTCTGTAATGGCGATATGCATGAATAATAATGTTTCATCCACACAGAAAGTTGTTGTATAAGAAGACTGAGTGAGGTCGCGGTGGCCGAATGGTCAGACCATTCGCATCCTACCAAGGCGATCCTCGGCGGGATCGGTTCCCGGATTTTCACGTGTGGGAATCGTGCCGGACGATGCCGTTGGTCGGCGGGTTTTCTCGAGGATCTCCCGTTTCCCCCGCCTGTTCACTCCGGTGCTGCTCCATACTCATCTCATGTCACCCCTCACGAGCGCTAAAGACCTCGATGCTAAGCGCTGACCAAAATATCTCACTCACTCAAGAATCGTAGGAAGATAAGTGTGCAATCTGCTTGGACGCCAATGTCGAACATCCAGCATGTCCAAGGGAACCAGAAAGAAGGAGGGGCAGGTTTTGGGAGCGGAGCCACCACCTTCTCCAACTCCTACGAAGAGTTGCGAAGCTAGTATTGTATTGGCTTACAACATGCACATGCCTTATATGTAGGACTGAGTAACCAACTGGTTAATTTCTCCAAGTTGTGTTCATACCTCTATTTCTGTTGTCGTTAACAACGCAGGTGAGTGTGGGAGTAGAGCATTGTGTTCGTTTTAACGTTGCTAAATTTTTTTAAAATACCAAGCACTGTTGTTTTACCAACTCTCCAGTTTCATACAAGATTATTATCTTATTTACTATATAAAATACATATATTTAATTTTCTGTTAACATATTCCCCACACGTACGAAGAGCAACAGAAGCGAATTCAATGCTATTCCAATATTGAAACGTTTATTACACATACGATACAAAATGTTAGTAACATTTGTGTTTCTTAAGAACCGATAGTTGAATTAAAAATAAATGGTTCGTTTCAAAGCCTTGTGTTCCTTTTTTGAAAGCTGTAGTTATGGCGGGGAGACTAGGTTATTTACTGCGCGATCGTTGAGTGTTGGAAGTTTGAAACATGCGCAGACATGGGGGTGACGTATAAGGGACGAATCACGGTCGGTTCGAGATCCTTGAAACCACGCGCCATAACCGAGTAAAGCAGGATAATACGGCGTAGTTACACAGAGTTGAGCGATTGGTTGAGGCAAGGCTGCTGAGGCCACGAAGTTAACGTGGGCACGCGGAAAGCTCGCGTGTGGGCGATCGTTCTCTCTTTCTCTGGAAGGAGGATGACGTCTCGGGGGGAAGAGGGACGGGATATTCGCCAGAAATGGCGGTCGTCGTTAACATATCTCTGGGCGGCCGAAGTATCCGGTGCACGCGACCAGGGGTGACCCCGCTGACAGAAGTGATGGCCGCCCAAACAAGGCCGCGCTGTGGGCGGCCTCTATGGCGTTAGCTGGGCTCGCCCTCTGCCCACGTGGAGGGAAGGCCGCCGACAACACCGGCACCTGGCCTGGCCCGTCTGCGGTCTCTCCTCAGCCCCTCGTAACTCGAATACGACAAACGAAGTTGATGACATCCAGAGGGACAATGTATTGTAATGAAAAATACATTCTTTAATGAAGTAATACATCTCTGAAATTAGGTACCGTATATATAATAACGCATGTTACTAACAAATAGTTGATTTAATTCAGTATTATCAGAGATTGTTTTCGCGGGGAACTCCCGTTTCCGCCGCCCATTTATTCCGGCGCTGGTCTATACTCACCTCAAGTCACCTCACCAGCGCTGAAAACCTCTACGTTGAGCGCTGAACAATATCTTTTCACTCAGAAGTTACATGCACTAACAAAAATGATAGACTTGTTAATGAAGATACAGAGTTACCAGTGGCTATAAATATAAACTGTATTCAATCTCGTGTTCTGATGTTGGATTATTTATAGAGGTTCTAGCTGACAACTTCAAACGTCTTCGGAAGGTTCTCGTCTTTTATGTGGGCCGTCTGGGTGAACGAATTTTAAACGTTCGAGGCGTGGAAGTGCGGAAGCAGTAAGGACGAGACACCTCTCTCCCTAGTTTCTAAGTGCAAGTCACTGAACTCGCATGCAATCTTCTCGCCGACAACACGTCTGTATGAGAGTTTCAGTGATGACCCTATTATTTTGTGACGTAATATTAAAGTTAAAGTTGTATACGCCTATACCTATTAAAAATTCTGAGCCAAGATGTATTCCAGTCGAGTTACAAAATCCCAATTAAAAATGTAACACACTTCGTCCAATCATGTAACACGCAACACGCTGCAGTATTTTGGATATAATTTCGGCACGAAATGTTTTCGCGAGTTTGCGCACTCTATTGATGGTGTACATGATGAGAGTGCCAGGGCCGTTCTTAAGGTTCCTTAAACTCTTGGATTTAGTTAAAATTGTTCATAATGTAACTTTTATACTAATTATTTAAAAACAACGCTAAGTAAGACATTGTAGGACATATTATTACATTTAGAATTTATTGGTTTGTGGACATACGCCACTGCTCACGTTTTGTTGACTAAACTTGTATTGAATACATGATTGGTCAACAAAACATGAGCAATGGCGTATGTCCACAAACCAGTAAATTCCAATTGTAAACTCCCATTGCAACAAACATTTAAAAATCTCGTATTAATACTTATTTAAATGTTCAATTTTTTTATTATCATTATTTTAGTGATCTGTAAGATCGTAATAATTATTTACTGATTTCACTCTGACCTCAGAAATTATGGATGAAAATAAGCACACTTCAACTTATAGTGCTGATGTATGCCATGGTTGACTCTGATGTCAACATTTAATCATAAAAACTGATTACAAGGATATGAGCATAAAATATATAAGCCTATATCTAGGAAACTACCATATATATTAACGCTACCCTATATGTGTGTGTGTACGCAAAATATTCTCGAGTTACTAGAGACTTGTGCGTGTTCGCGTATGCAGACCGGGTGACCTGGGGCGAAAACTTTTCCAGCGGGACACCACGTAGGCATGCGACCCTCCACGCCTCGCAATGGAATTTTATAAGTGTCCTTAAGAACAAAACTTGATATGCATAATAACAGATCAAGAGAAAATTACACAGCGATACTGACGCACAAGCACCGTGTATTGAGCACGTTCGCATTTTCACGTTCCTCACACGCGACGTAGCGGCAAGTGGAATAGTTCGAGAACACGGATGCAAGAAAAACCCATCACCGCGGGAATTTGTAGTGTTTGAGTTTTTTTTTGCATGGTGGGCGTTGGCAGGAAATCTTGAGTAAAACAAAGTATAGTTTAACTTGTCTATGATAATTGTCTTCCCAGCGGTGAAGAGAATCAAACATCCAAGTCGATCTGTTAAAAGTAATAATTAGCGCAGAAGCAATACTTATCATTTGTGTGCAAGTATATTCAACTTGTAGATAGGTATGTAACATGTGATGTCACGAGAAGCAAATTAAATCTAAAGTTATTTGTTACAAGACAGTCACGTGTCAAAAATTACATCAATAGAAATCTATATCTTTCTCCTACACCAACACAATACGAACGAACAGGAGTAAAACAAATCTTGGGTTTGAAAATGTTTCTCCTCGGGTGGCAGGTAGGTAGCGCTCTTAAGAGACAGGTAAACAGTATTAACATAAAGGCACCGTTGCCTTCCTTGAACGGTTCTGAGCTTTAGAGACTCAGAAGCGACGAAACTGTAAGGGCGAACTTGAAGCGCATATAAAATTCCGCATCGCCCCAACGCGTTACGCGCTGAACTGAACCCAGTCTGTAACGTATGCCGTCCTGTACCATTCATCTGACTGTGATGAAACTTTGGTGTGTTGTGCGTCCGTCCACGAAGGTTTCTGATAAACATCCGTATACTGGAAGGTGAAGGGTGGGGGTGGAGTGGGGTTCAAACTGGGCGGGGGTCAAAACGGGGCACCCAAAAAAATTAGAGAATAATTATCTTTTTCAACATGTTTCTAAAACGTTAATAGCATCTTTTAGAATTTAATTTTGGTTATATTAGGTATAATTTTTTTTTCCGCCATAATAAAGCATTGTTTTTATTGTTACTATTATTAAATTTGAAATGCCTGAAAATTTTATCAAACTTTTTTATAACTTTTTTCTTATATTTTTATGTTTTGGAAAAGTTTACTCGAGCACTTATCGTATCATGTTTAAAAACAACGGGGAGGAAGTCGTGGGCAACAGCTACTTTCAGATAAAGATTATGATGTTTGTTTATTAATCTTATGGTCAGACATCTTTTTTTTTGTTAATACTGTTTGACCAGCACAGTCGAAATATCTTTACAGCACTCTGCAGTTTTTCCAGCCTGCGAGACTCGTACCCACCCACTAAGTGCACGCGGTAGACAGCCAATGGGATCAGCCAAAATGAGGTACGAGAGAGGTCAAAAACAAGTATGACATCCGACATAAATAATTAGATCAGACGAGATAGCTCAACTCGTGTGCGATGCGCTATGCTATTTGTTAAATGGAATGATTATTAATTAACCTCCTGGTGTTAGGATGGAGAAATAAATAAGACGGTAAGTTCTGTTATGGCGTCCCGACACCTGAATCGCAGCCCGGCGGTGGCACTCGGCCTGCCGTCTTCGCGGCTCGTCGACGTCCCGACACCTAAATCGATGCCCGACGATGGAACTCCAACCCCCGCCGTACTCCGCGGCTCAACAACGTCTGCCTCTGTACTCTAAGGCGTCTCGACGCCTCAACCGACGACGACGTCCGGCGGCAAGCACCCCGGTGCGCCATCTTCCGCAGCTCAACGACGTCTGCCCCTCTTTAATCAAAGGCGACCCGACGCCTGACTCGACGACATCCGGCGCTAAAATTCTTTGTATCTTAATTAATTTTTTATTTTACATTTTCATCTTAAAGGATACAGGCTGACTTTCCTCCCCTCTCGCCCAACAGTTAAGGGGGTAACTTGTGCGTGGGTGGGGGCGAGAATGCCCAGATGTTGCCATGCATGCACCTGTTAGTTTCCACACTGACGAAGAATATACAAATTCCTGTTTTCCTCTATAAAACCTGGTACATTGATAAATGTTTGATGAAAGTTATTTTATCTTCATCCTGTCCTGATGGCGAGAAGAAAGAATGGTCGCAAGACATAGTTATGATTACATATGGCATTTATGACAGTTGAGTAACACTAATGGCTATTAATATAATTAATTGCTGTAGCGTCAAAAGGCATGTCACATGTGCTTTAATTTCATTCAACGAGTGTTGTCAGTTATAAGGACAAGATCTGGCATCAGGATGACTGAGCAAAAAAAAACACTACAGAAACTCTCCTGTAGCAGGGTTAAGGTTAATTATGATTAAGGTTGGGAAGATAATGTTAAAATGGCACATGGAAAGTTTTTACCACTTAAGCGCTGGTATCGGTTAAAAGTGTAAACTTATTATTACCGAGCTTTCATAAATTTTGAGTTACATGAAGCTGATAATTTGATTGCCGAAACTGTTTTTTTTTCCTTCGATTTAAATTAAATTAAATGACTTCTCTCTTTAGCAAGACTAGTTTAATTTAAATGTAACATGGTTTCGTATTTTATTAGGCCCATTAGCGATTGCAACGAAACTAGCGGCAGAATTTTTCGTTGTGCCGAACTCTCCCATAAGAAAATACATTTTCTTTCCAACGATATCCTTCACGTTCAACATGCCGTCCACCAATCTAGATCTGGATGAACGAACATTATCATCCACGAAACTTGGCACCAGCATAAAGCACGACATATCTCTAATTGGTTTTGCCTGATACTCGAATTATTTCGTTCCATGTATATCGTGTCGTTGCATAAATAGTCGTAGCTTAAAAAACGTGTGTAGTTCTATTGAGTTACACGGTCTTTTAGTGATCAGACCACTAACCTTCCATCACCGCGATTCGAGCTTGATTATCAATAATCGGGTAGCTCTCTAAACATTTACACGTAGGGATTGTAATGTGGCCCCATCTCCAGCTCATCCCCTGGGCGCATGACATAGCTATTTTTTTTAAGTCAATAAATTATACGGTTTCCACTAAAGTAAATTCACAAAAATAACGTTAGTTACACATGAGCTAATTTAGCTGAAACCACAGTATTTAATGTCTTGAAAAAATTAGCCAACACGGGGGAAACCGTTTTAAACAAAACTTCCAAACGGATGATTGATATCTGCTCTCGTTTAGGCTTAAAAAATAATTATCGCGAGCAAAGTAGAAACACGAGAGTCGAGAGTATGGCCTAAGCCAGGTGTGTTCACTTCAGTACTTACGCTGTTGTGTGTATTGGAAGTATTTGTAATGTTGCTGTTAGACTTCTATTATTGAACATCGCTACATTGGCTGTATTTTCACAGTTACATAAGACTTATCACAATTTATCACTTAGCGTTAGAAGATTGTAAATTGCTTCGACTAGCCCAGATTATTGTACAGTATATGCATATAATTTTAACACAAATAAATATGAATTTTTCTAACAGTCGTTTGCCTAGTACCAGAAGTCATCAGCTGGTGTTTTTTATAAAGTTTGGTTAACTTGGTATGTATTGTGATCGAAAATAATTTTGAACGATGCACAATTTATTCTGTTTTATGAAATTTGCACAGTTGAAATGGAATAATTATTGCTAGAGCCACGATTTTATGGCGAAAAGATTTTTGCAACATTTGGTTTCGAAGAGTCATGTGCACACCTGCAGCTCTGCTATATCGTCTGTGGTTGGATGATTTTACTCTCACTTGCCTTGGAAAATTATAGACGTACAAACTCACAATAATCTTATTCTGATTGGTGCAGTCAAATGAGAAACGTGTCTGAACATAGACACGCTGCCAATAACCTTGAAACAGAACTGCCGATGTGCACGTGCGTCACTGAAACAAAGTGGGGCAAAAATCTTTTCGGGACAAAATCGGGGCCCTAATTATTGCATTATTAGTAGACATATGCAAAATTCACGTTATCATTTGGTGAATGACTAAACTCCGCTGATCTGTACATACTCGAATATAATCTGTGATCGTGTGGCTCATCATCAGCCTTTATGCCATGTCATTTACGTATTTGACGTCTTTACATGATATTGGTCAGTCTACCGTGGGACTTTTACTGTCTCAAAGTGTCCCTCGCTGCAATCCCCGACATAGTAGGCCAGTGGAACACGTCGACCTAGCGAATAACAGCTTGCAGTCTAGTCTGTTATCAGAAAATGACACGAAATATACAGGTATCTATAGGTATTAGAATTTTGGTGTATATTTACATACCGATGCTGGTATGGGAAATTAATTATCCATTTTTTTTACCAAAACATACGGTCTCCAATTTATCGCCCAGAGTAACTAAATTATTATTAGCCTGGAAGGGTTTTCCTACAACGTATATAGAGAGTTAGAAAATCCCTTTGAATGACAGTGCAATGTCTAAATTTGAATCGATTCGGTAACTATAGTGTATTTAAGCTTTAATTCAAGTAATGCTACACTGCTCACCTCTTTTTTTAGAGTCCGTGTCGCATATTAGGCCTATTTTATTACTACTACAATAAGTGCTGGTAATAAACTAATAACAATGCGTCTTTGTTACTATTATTTTATCCTCCGTATTTGTTATAAATATATTGCGGAAACAGACGTAAATATCATCATATCAGTGATTTGATGTTAGTGTTTTGGTATACAGGTTAATTTTAAACGGTGCGTATCCAAACAGTTGAGTTTAACAATGATAAACCTCTAGGTACGCGGATAAGAAAATTATTTAGGGCATGGACTCTTGAATATAATAGCTTATTTAATTGTATTGCCTTGATTTGTTCCCACGTTTCACGTGCCACGGGTACTTTGATGTTGATACTATTGGGAAATATATACTGCGTTGATAGACTTTAGTTACGTTATTTACTTTGAAGGTTCGGCTCACTGATGTATACAGAGAGTACATTCTTAGGTCGTTTGTTTACCATGATAGTTTATACGGACTGCCAACGTTACAGCGCACATAATACCACAGTTTCCACTCATTCGTGTTTTGAAGACAGGTTGTATATCGCCGTCCTCCCACTCCTTCTCCCTTTCACCTTCTGAGTCTAATTTTATGTGAAAAAAGGCGTGGATTCCATCGTTACATCCAAGTTATTTAATGTCACAAGTTTTCTTGACAGAATGTATGAATTCAAGGTTTCTGAGGGCTGCAATTTCACTTGTAAACAAATTAAATCGAATATGTGTTAATAATATAAAATATGACATATATTGACAGGTGCAGTGGCACACAGGTATACCAGTGTTACTACCATCAAAATTCTGTTCTGTTATGATTTTTATAGTATTTTAAAGAGAAACGTACGTATTTATAAATAGTATACTTGGCAAGATGCGAATTGTAAAAATTGTGGTCCTATTTTAGGATGAAATTTTTATTGGACTTCGGGGCTTATCAGTTAGGAATTGTTTTATTTGTGCGGATTGCGGGGACCTCACGCAAGTCCTGAACCAATGGAAAGTCAGGGATAAGATCCGTCACAACACTGCAGCAACGCAGTATAACAAACGCGTCCACTGCGGACAGTATGTGTGTATTCATGACGTCGCTGTAACGTCTTGACGAAAGAATTGCATTTACGCAAGGTTTTTATGAATAGGCGCGTGGAATGCAGAAGTTGCTTGCTGCAGGGCGATAGGTTACAACACCACGTTGCTGACGTACGTGTACGTTTTTAATTTATATTGAGGAACGTGACTCACTTGTAGTAACGTGTCTGTTCCCGTGCGCTGATACTGCGTGATCAAAGCACCAATATAATGCTCGAGAATAATGTGCTTCGTCTGTCTATTTCTTCCCTTCGCTCCTAACCTTGTGCAGTAATCATGGAACTTAATCACCGCCTTCGTTTTTTATTTTTTGTCTTGCATCCGACCTCTCGTGCACACTATTGTGACACCATATACGGCTACCAGGAACACCACTACCAATATTGCGTTGGCTATGTTTATGGATGTAAAGCCTTGTGGCGTAATTGCAGCTTTGAAATGTTCTCCAGCAGGCGTCTGAGACACTGTGCGGGCGAGAAATGGGTTTCAAGGGGGGAGGATTAATGGAAACTAAACGTGCAAATGAATATTGATTAGTACACTGCAATGCCTTACGACATAATATCTTCCCATAAACCCGCCCATAAAATATTGGTTTACATCAGCTTTGCTTCTTCATGCAGTGTCTATAAGAGGAAATGGGAAGACAAACTGCTGTTGAGATTTTCTCTTACAGTACTGTGCACGGCAGTAAAACTTCGCGCAGTTTGACAAGTCATAATTATGGTCAGTGGCAAACGTGTTGTTTAGCCTTCCATTGCTTCGCCGTGTATGGTGTGGTAATTCGAAATGTACAGTACTGTACTTGACAGTGTTGTCGCCATGCATTTGGTAACATGATTTCGCTCCAATATTACTGAACAGTGCCAGTTTGATTTCGGAGTAATACCAATCAGTAACATCAAATTTCTTTCAGTTTATAAAAAACAAATAAGTATTTTAAAAATTCATGCGATTAATTATAAATTAGGATATGTATATGCTTACCTTACAAGCAATGATAGATAGTTATCGCGTGTAAGTTTCGTTTTTGTACATTCAACCGTATACACATATTTACAGCCATATTAATACTTATATATATTTCCTTTTAATGTGCTTCGACCAATAAATATATTAAGTTGGAATGTGGTTATAATGAAAGGCACATACTAAGAAAATGCAAAAGCATTTTTCAGGGGACCAGATTAGAACTATCAGGAAATACTTCCACACCTTAGGGTGACCGTAGTTTCTTCAGTAAAGATTGTTACCACTTCTGTAAACCAACGCCATCTCAATTTTTCAAAAGTAGTCTTTTTAACAGTTTAGTCATAACATATTTAACAGTGTTAAAAATGTTACGGCACATTGTATGTAACGAATGGCAACTGTTTAGTGGAGTGTCATGGAGAGTGCTTTACAAGAGAGTTCGTGAGCACTCGCATGAATGATACGATAATGATGGGTGTTATGCCCGAAGGCAGGTTTGAACCAGGGAGGGCGCCGGGTGATGGAAACCACGACGTCCTCTGAGGCCGACTAGACTAGGTGTTACTGCGGTGGTTCGCCATTGTCTTCCGCAGTATTGTGATGAGGGGACAACACCCAGTCCTGAACCCGGGGAGGTGATTGTAAATTGACCTACCTGGCCGTGAATAGAACTCAGGATCCTTGGCTCATCAGCCAGGAGCTCTAACCACTGAGCCAAGTGGTCGGACTGAATGATACGAGAGGCGAGGATGAAGCAGCGGCAAAATACAAGGATTGGAGAATGAGAGCACTGACCAATCAACTACTGACTGAACGACGGAACTGCGCTGATTTTTCTGTCGATCGACTGTTTTCAACAGGATTACACAACATTCGAACAGAAAGTAGATATTATGGTAGTGCAGTCGTACCGGAACCGAGCTCACGTAAATGTCGTTGGCACTGTTAGTATTCGCCACTGTCTGCCATTGATTTCGTTACATATTCATTGCGATTTCACATGGCTTCACTCGGAAGTAGCTACATGTCGCAGAGAACCATGCTTGGATAACTTCATGGTCTTGTGTACACAGGGCCATGATGCAGTAAGAGTTGCAAAGAGTAAATTGTTTTGAAACAGAAAAAAAAATTCTAAAGAAGATAGTATGAAAAGTTGTTGCCGTTAGAAAATCTCGACATTTTCAATTCTTCGGCATGGATCTGTGTGAGCAGACCAATCGCAAATATCGTTGCCCAAGCGGAGAATCAATATCAAGTCGCTCCGTGAGCAATCAGGTGCGCCATTTCTCCCGGTCAGTATTACGGACATTCCTTTGGTAAATATCTTATGACACTGATTAGAAAAATAATCTCAGTCGTAAAAATAAATTTACGAAAATAATTTAACTTTTTTCACAGTTCACAAGAGAAAACATATCGTTAAAATTACGCATGCATTAACGTTTATCGCTATGAACATAGCTGATTGGACGCTAATACTCCCTTATTGGATACTCTTTAGATGCCAATTCCAGATGTTATGTTACCTGTATACTGTACTGTGTCAGCGCTCTCGAGGACATTGGACTAGATGACCTGGCGGGCTACGCCACCTTCCCCTCCCCTTCTCGTTAAGCTGAAATCACACGACGCAATAAACACGCAATTTCATTGCAATCTGCTAAAATTGCATTGCATGTCGGAAACAAAATTCTCGGAATATCACATGCAATGCGAGCGACGACGCGATTTGTGAGCATAGAACAAGCTCTATATTTCTGTGCAATGCCTTGCAATTTGCGTGCAACAAGAAATGTGATTGGCCATATC
>PNEQ01094253.1:0-20038 GCA_003012365.1 Medauroidea extradentata | reverse complement strand
GAAGAGGGGAAATGGGTGGGAAGTGAGCTGGGACAGGTTCAAACACGTGCAGCAGTAATGATGGCGAAGAGGGGAAAGGGGTGGGAAGTGAGCTGGGACAGGTTCAAACATGTACAGCAGCTCTGGTGATGGAGAAGGGGAAAGGAGGGGGAAGTGCAATGACCGTTCAAGGTCATGTGATGCAGGAAGAGAAGCTGGGACAAGTTTTGACAGGTGCAGCAGTAATGGTGTCGAAGAGGGGAAAGGAGGGGAGAGGGGAAGGTACTGTAGATAACTGCATGTTTATACAAAACTATAGTCAGTTCATTGCTGGATGCTGAAGAGGTCGGATGCTGTCCATCATGTCTGGGAGATGTGCAAGTAAGTGTCATAATTAATTACTGAATTTATCGGTTAAATCGATCGGGTATAGATTCGAGAATGTAGGATAATTGATTGGTTGAATCGAAAATTATTAATCGTTTGAATTGATCGGTTAAATCGATCGGGTATAGATTCGAGAATGTAGGATTATTGATCTATTGAATCGAAAATCATTAATTGTTTGAATTGATCGGTAATCGATCGGGTATTGTGCGAAAGAAATTAAATAATAATTAATAACAATTGATTTTCCCTATTTTAGTTATTAAAATATAGGGGTTATGTTGATCGGGTATGGGGCAGAAGAAATTAAATAATAAACAATATAGATAGATTTTACATTTTTAGCTATTAAAAATATTATGGGTTATGTACACACATATACTGCCTAGCATGTGAACCTTACAAATGTCGAGCCGAAGGTTGCCGAGCATGGCCGAAGATTGCCGAAGGTTGCCGAGCATAGCCGAGTATACCCGACGTATTTTTTAAACTAAATAATTGTTATATAAAATATTTAAAAATATTTTATTTTTATTAAATATAATTTTTTAAATGCATGTGGGGTTAGGATGGAATGCGAAATCAAAATTTTTTGGAAGACTCTGAAGAAACCTCCAAGATGGCGGTCGGAACAAGATGGCAAAATTTTTTAACTTTTTTTTTAATTTTTAAATTTTTTTAAAATTCTTAAATTTTTTTTTAATTTTTCGAAATTGACGTCATTTAAGATGGCATTCGGAAACAAGATGGCGGGCGGAAACAAGATGGTGGCCGGAAACAAGATGGCGTCGGGGTGTCGAGTTACAGGGGTCAAAGGTCAAGGTCATGGAGTCAAAGGTCAAGTTCAGCCTCACACCCTCAGCCCCTAGCCCCTGTCCCCGGACGAACTAAATCATACTACTGTCGAGACTTCAGATAAAGTGCCAGGTAATTTTAACTTATCGGTAGTTACCTGCAGGTTAACTCAGATAATGGTAAGACCGGCCCTAAGTGTTTTCTGTTTTTATATGGAGGCATTACTGTAATATCAACAATAATAAAATACTAGCTTACAATTGGTATTCCACCAGTTGGCAAACATTGCAGTCATCCTACACCATACTCTACACAGCCTTCGTAAAGTATGTCCCACTTCTCCACTTATTCTTCACCCATCTCGCTGCTCTCCTCTGTACCTTCTCTAGTTCATGTACCTCCACCTCCACATACGGGTCCCACTCTGCAGCTGCAAATTCCAAAATTGGCCTAACCATTGTGCAATATGCCTTTTCCTTCACTTCACTACTGGCGCCCTTCAACACCCTTCCCAGCAGGCCCAAAGCCCTCCTTTTCTTTTTAACTACTCTTTCTACCTGTCTTGTTCACCTCAAATTAGCTTGTAATACGACCCCAAGATATTTATATTCTGTGGCCTCCCCTATGTCCTGCCCATTCCATTTATAAACATCTCTATTCACCACTCTCTTTTTAGTAAACCTCACTATCTTAGTTTTACACACTTTAATCTTCATTTGGATTTCCTCTGTCCATGACCACAACATACAAATATCTGCCAGCAGTTGGTTTCCACTCCCCACCTTTGTATACAGTACACAGTCATCTGCAAACAATCTTATTTTTCCAGAGATTCTGAGTCCTATGTCATTTACCATTATTGTGAGTAACAAGGGTCACAGTACACTTCCCTGTGGCACTCCTGATGTAACCTTTTAATGTTTCGCTTCTCAGAAAAAGTATTTGGAAGAGAACTGTCGAAATCTAGGCGTAAACCAAATAGTAACAATGTTGTTTGCATGCTGACACAAAATGTGTCAGCAGTTATTACTTTGTTTAATTTACAATTAACCAACCTTATAATATATAATTAAGACACAATACGTACAGGCATAGAATAATAACCTCGTTTTCACCACTAATTTCACTAAACCAAATTTCCAAATTCTTGGTTTGAGAAATACAATGCAGTTAATACAACAATAATAAATACTTTTTCATTGATGAGCTGTGAATTGCAGAATTTTACAGCAACTTTTTCCCACACTTCATTTCTTAACTTACTTGACACAGCATCAGTTTTTTTATTTTGAATTATATCTTTGTATTCCAACAATATTGATGAGAGAAGACTTTTCTCCAGTTCGGTAAAATGTTTTTTCTTGTTTTCCATTTTAATTCAGTGATCCGAAAAACATGATATAGGTTCACACTTCTTAGCTGACAGCCGACCTGTGCGGACGCACCCAGTGGAATCAAACACTGGCCCTTACAGACTAGGCAATTTTCAGTTATCAGAGCTGCAAGATGCAATTTGTATAACATTTGAAGAAACAAATAGTTTAGGTCAGTTAAACCCTTCTGATTTCGAATATTCCTGTTGTCAAATAGGAATTTTAGTTGAAAGTTGTAATAAAATATAGCATCTGATTCGTTGAGTATGCCCAGCTGTCATACGTGAATATTTATCTCGCTAGAAATACCAGAGGTAGCATTTTGGTGTATCCAAATACTTTATAATACTTAAAATGTATAATTAACAAATAAGTGACAGCCATGGCAATATTTATGCCAAATAAATTATAACTATTGCTTGAAAAAACAATAAATCGTATTTTGGAATATAAAATCATTATAATAAAATAAACTTAACATTACCAACTGTCTGTCATGTTTATATTTTTTTAAAATTTGAAATGGAATATAAATTATAAATCATATAATTGGGGAGGTAAACCATAACCCAAATGTGAAGCACACCATTTTGTTGAAATGGTCAACGAGTAGCAAGCATATATCTGTGTCTCATTTTATTTCTACAATGTTTTCTGCATCACTATGTACAGCATGCAATATGACATGTGTATCTGCCTCTTCGTGAGATGCAGAGAGGGCAGAAGTATCAGTGTTAAGTTTATTCTAGTTGATCTCTTCTTCATCAGCATGCTATACCGATACAGTCACTTCAGTATTTCATGAGTCCCAAATTTCTTCCGAGAGGAAACGAGCGAAAGTTGTCTTGTTTTCTACATATCATAAAATCAGTTAATGGAATGGTTGCATCAATAATGTCCATTTTAGTTAGAGCTTCTCCCTTAGCTCATTTAAGACGAGTTCAAATTTTTATGCATCTGTTAAAAAGGGCAAACTCCTGTATATATTTCTGAATGCTGCTCTGATTTAATTACGAAGTATGTGGCCATGTCAACAATGTAATGGCATTTGGGGAGGCTTCCCTAATGCAAAAACTAAAGCCTAGTCATCCACAATAATATATGCAGAACCGAAAAATTTTAGGTTTTTGTTGGACAGTTAATATTGTGAGTGCAATTTCACATGTACAGTAGTAAGTATGTAATTTATTATATTATTAGTGTTTTATTTTTTGTTACAAGCGTATGTTGTGAGGTATCGTTGCATTCGGAAGATAGAGAGCCATTCGAATTTGTTTGTGTCCCATTATTAAGGGTGCCGTTCACCTCAGCTTTCAACGTCTTTTTTATTTTTATATTTGTACCAGATATGTTTTTACTTATTTTAGACATAAATTGTAATTTAATCTTCCTCTTATGAAATTTCTGTATCTCTCATAGTTTTTGCGTAATGCGTAGTAAACGTCAAAATTTGCGTTTTATGGTTTTATGTACGCAACTAAAACCAACTAATATATTAAACCAAAAAAACTCACAGTGTATAACAATGTTGTAGGCTATGATTTGACATGTATAAAAACCAAACATTAAATATTTTTGTATTAAATAAAAAATGCTGAATTTCGAAATGAAAATTTTAAAATTTCAATGATTTTTAAAATACAAAAAATTATACATTTGTTTTTATATACATCAAATCAAAGGCTAAAACATTGTTATACACTGTGAGCTTGTTTTGCTTGATATTTCAGTTGGTTTTATTGGCATACATAAAACCATAAAGTTTTACGACTCACTACGCAAAAACTATGAGAGATAAAAAACTGCCTAAGAGGAAGATTTAGTCACAATTTATGTTTAAATTGGGAAAGAAATATCTGTTACAAATATAAAAATAATAAAAGACGTTGAAAACTGAGGTGAACCTCGCCCTTAAGTAGAAATAGTAGTATACAGCATAAGGAGTTAGCAGTATTAGGGTCACAAACAGGCGAGCTGGCCTCACGACATCCAAGGGACAAACAAGCTTCAGTGTAGATGGGGGAAAGCCCATCTCTGCTTTGCAGAGGTCAGTTGAAACTGCTAGCATCCTAACCACCTTGTACCAGCTGCTAGGAAACATTTTACTTTAGCTGAGTTGTTAGTAGCAATTATAATAATGTTAAATAGTTTAAAATTTAACTTTATAAGTAATTGTTTATGAAAGGTAATATATAATGCTGTATAAAAGTGGAGGAGCCCAAGATGATGGGAAGAGCAACAGTTTTAAAATGAGCACACTGACTGACTAACTCAAAAATGGCTTGGGAAAGCCATCGTTGACCCAGCAGGCAAGCAGCTCGAGGGACAGACAGCTGGCCACGATGAAGTGAGTAAGATGTGTTTGCGGTGTGCAAGGGGTAGAAATTCATCGTTGGCTTCCGGCGGGTGACATAGGCAGTGTCATTCGACGATGGCACAAATTTGGGCCTCCTAAATGTAAGGGACAAAAATTTCTACGTAATTTAAGAATAAATTACACGTGCTTGCGTCCAATTGGCGGTATTTAGCAAGAGGATTCCCAGCACCGAGTAACAGTGCAAAATAATCGTCACGAATTACGACAGTTACGCTCATCACACCTTCGTAACGGCTCCTACACGTCACCAGCTACAAAAAAGAAAAAAAAAACAATCGTTCTCACAGAACCATACATATTATACTAACGCGTACCTCGGGTGAGATCAGGATAGCGAACTACACTGTTGATGTGGAGAAGGACGCCAGCAATACTCCCCAGGTACTGCACTTCGAGACTCTTAGGCCTCAGGGTGTGGTTTGTTCGGTGTTTTCGTTATCCCACCCGACGCGTTGATGTGAGTGATTGAGTGGTAAAAGCACGTGAATGGATTAATACATATGACACTGACTATACAGGGACTACACACTAACTGGTTGTTGGCCCCCAATACACTTGATAACTTACTATGCTTACACTGGCAATATTAGGTGTCTAGAAATGAGGTGAACAGTATTTCACTTACATATGATTTATTACGCTTACGTTACACAGTGCCAACATAGGGTCTGGATTACGCACACAGCGAGGTAAACGTAGTGATGCGTCCCTTGCAGTGACAATAACCCTAAATCACACGATAGTGCACGTGATAGTGAACTATGCGTAGTGACTACGACCGGCTGGTATATCGTACGTGATTGGTGAGTGATCAGTATGGAGCTGGTGTACGAAAGGTGAGTCTACGACACCAAAAGGTGCACCTCCTTAGGCAGCGAGGGGCCGGTGGCCACTATGATGGACTGTCAGGTTCGCTTGGAAGCTGGCGTAGAGAGTTCAGTTGCAGTGAGCACGTGCCTAACTAAGTGTCACAAGGCAGCCGTTCCCGTGCACGTTGTAGTGTGGTAGGGCTCTACAAGTGATGTTAGCGGTACAGTGCGAAAACGGTGGCAAGCTATGCTAGGCCGGGGGTGGGGTGAATGGCACGTAACACGCTGCACACAGAGTGATGCTCTCAACGAGACGAATTGCGTGAGTGCATGATAATGAAATGAATGTACAACGTACTGCTCACATGTATGCTGAACACAATAGCGGTGTAGTAATAACCTGCACGTGGTCGGTCACAAAAACATGAATTACGCCCTTAAAATGTTACACAAATATAAAATAACCCTAGCATCGCGTGTGCAAAATTATGCTGAATAAAACAATAACCAAAACGAACCTCGTATGGTGAAGGATGAGTGCCGATGGCTCCCGATACAAAAGTCCCTAACCACGTGGCGGTGGTGATGCCGACGCGGTGTTTAAGTTAAAAATACCAAAATGGTCACAATTATTAGGTTAAGCGGATGCGCATTGCAATGGGGAATATCTGGTAACATGTGCTAAGCAAAGGTGAACCGGTATACTAACGAGACTATGGGAAACTAACAATCAGTGAAACAAAAGATGATGAGCATACGGACAGGCGTCTTACCTCTCCAGAAGACGATGATGGACTGCCACGAGGAAGGCAGCCGCTAGGGGCTCCTTGCCTCGCTACAGAGTTTACACACTTCCGGTACCTCGTGCGTGTGAAATATTAATATTAATATTTTATGAAAATGGCACACACTAAATTACATAATAAATGACATTGCATATTAAGTTGATATTGAATGATGCATTTCTAAATGTCTGCTGAAAACACAAAAGTAAACATAGCGAACGTGGTAACCCTTGATGGCCTTCGGCACACACTGCACACTGCTGTTTGATACACAATACACTTCGCACTGAATTATTTGGCATGCATACACACCGTGAGGTTGCAGGAGGTTTCTGGGAGAGTCTGAGAATACTTTTGAGTGGGTGGAAAAGGACACACTAGCGCCGTTATGGGCTTAACCCATACGCTGGCCCTGCGACCGGCGTCAATACATATTATATAATGACAAAGACAAAGGAAGAAATTCATTATGGTAAAACTGACTTCAAATCATACTGCCTTCCTGCCTTTCAAACCTCTATGGGACATCGAAGAACATTGTCTGTTTCAAAAATTTCTTTCTGTCAGTGATAGTTATAACAGTACGTAGGTATTTGAAAGTGTGAAAACACAGATATTTGATATGTTACTGCGGAAACTTGATTCAGGACTTTCAGTTGACTGACTGGAGATACGTATTTTGCTTGGCAAAGTTTAAAAACAATACATTCTTCCTTCACATTCTTTCTTATCTTCTAGAACTGAAGGCTGAATATTTTCGGTTGCCCTGTCCAAATTGGCAATGTCACAGATCCTTAAGTAATTCAGCTCTGTAGATGGAAATGAGTTAAATGAATTCATTACTTCGAGAACAGCATCCTCATTGGATTTGTCTCTTCTTATTCGAGCAGGTTTCTTCTTAAAGCCAGTGGTTGGTATGTCAAGCCTGTACACAGTGGACGTTTTCTGGGTGATTTCGCCATGCCAATAGAACTGCAGGGTCCACTGCTACAATGTAAACACGTCTTGTGGGATACACACAACTGCACCTGTACCTTCGCTTATGCGGACCAACCTCTTGCTGATCATGACTGGAGTTAACCTATGAAAATTTCTGTTTTTATCGCAATGGCTAAATCTCCTGACGAAAATTCCTTTTGGACTTAATGGTGGCAACCCTTTCATATCATAAACATACTGTTCCATGAATTGAACACCAAACAATTCGGGATGAATTCCCAACAAAACAGCAGTTAATTCGTAGCATGACTTGCTACACGGCCATCTTGAGTTAACACTGACACTTCCAGCACCGAAACTGTTTCTTGGCAGCTGCATGTCTTGATGCAAGGATGACACAAGTTCACTTGCAGAGCTCACAAGGACAACACGCTATGTACAACTATATACAAGTCACCAAACATCCCGCCAACCTTGAAATCACATGTTTCAATTCAGTCCAGTGGCAGGGGGCACATCTTTGTAATGGGCCGGGTAAGTAGCCCTTGACTGGTATGAAGCTGAGCCACACAGACTATACCATCGACACTGGGAAAAGTGTGAGTCACGTGATCAAGCTTCCAACGATGTCGGGGCATGTTAGAGACCTGAATAAGCACCAAGGTATTAGGCTCTACATTAAACAGTAGTTTTCGTCCACTTGGACCGGAGTTGCAGCTGGTTGAGGTAATCCTTATGCCACTGGCACCAAAAACATTGATGAGTCTGCTGAAGAAGATTCCACCTTGAAAGCCGATTTTGAGGTACTGATGTTAAATCCTGTTCAGGTAACATTTGTGAAGGTCCCAACGTGAGGAAGTGACTGGGTGTAAGGGTGGATAGATCACTGGGATCTGAAGACAGGTGTTAATGGACGTGAGTTCAGAACTGCTTCTACTTGGGTAAGTACAGTGTAGAATTCTTCGTAAGTCAGCAGTTAGTTACCTATTACCTTCCTTAAGTGTGTCTTTGCTGATTTCACACCAGCCTCTCACAGGCCTCCAAAGTGAGGCGCACCTGGTGGATTGAAGTGCCACGTTATTCCTTCGTTGCTCAAGGCAGAGGAAATAGCTGCACAATTGGCTGAGTCTTGAAGGAAAGTCTGCAGAGCCTTCAGCTGGTGATTGGCACTCACAAAGTTGGTACCGCAGTCACTGAACAAGTCTGTGGGTCACCCACGACGAGCTACAAACCGGCGAAAGGCTGCCAAAAATGCCTCGGTGGACAAATCAGAGACTAGTTCCAGATGGACTGCTTTGGTGGTGATGCATACAAATAAACAGATATATGGCCTAAAAATACGAGGTTTCGGAGCTCGAGCCATTATTGTCGTGAAAGGGACTGCATAATCCACCCCAGCCTTCAGAAATGGTTTGACCTGAGTCACTCGTGAAGCTGGGAGATTACCCATACGAGGTGTTGCTGGGCTTGGCCTGCAGCGAAAACAAATGACACTCCGGTGCAGTTGCTGCCTGACTATGTTTCTGCCGTTAACAAGCCAGAAGTCCTGTTGGAGAACAGAAAGCAGGTGCTGGGGACCAGGGTGCAATAAATCATGGCGAAGCTGATCAATGATCAGTTCCGTCAGATGACACTTCTTAGGCAGCAAGATAGGATGCTTCTCACAATATGGCAAGTTTGATGCCTGCAGCCGACCGCCCACCCTCAACACTCCTTCTGAATCAATAAAAGGGTTCAACCTTCTGAGGGAAGATGGACATTCACCCTTTTCAACAGTCATCAGTTCAGCAGCCAACTCGATAGCCTGAGTCCTCTTCACCCATACCAGCAAGGCTGCTTGAAGCTCACTTGCCTGAAGTGGTCCACAGAATTGCTCCTTCCCACACTGCGCAGCACAGATGAAGCGGAAACAATATGCAGTTACCCGCTTGATTTTTTTGAGAGACGAGAAACATTGCAACAGAGCAAAATCAACTTTGGCGACAGCCCCAGCAAAGAGTCCAGAAGGTTGCCTCCGCTCTTCTATAAGCAGGTCAGTGTCTAAACAGGAGAAGTTCTGCTCTGCATAGGCCATGTTGACGAGTCTTCCTGGAGCCAAGGTGGCCCTGCCCACCACAAAGGATGATCAACTAGTTGAGAAGGCAGCAGACCTCTGGAGGCACAGTCAGCAGGGTTTTCTTCAGACGGAACATGATGCCACCACTCAGGTGACATTTTGGTTTGCATTTCTCCCACATGTTTGGCCACAAATGTCTTCCATCGATGAGATGATGAACGTATCCAAACCAACGTGACCGTAGAATCAGTCCATGCACAGATCTTGTTAACCTTGAAGCATGAAGAGAATATTTTTAATATATAGTGCAGTGTTTTCGAGAGCAGTACTGCTGCACATAGCTCCAGACGAGTAGTGATACTCTTTTGGCCGGTGCCACCTTCGAACGACCCATTAACAAATGTATTCGAGCTGAACCATACCATGGCAACTTACGAAGATACACCACTGCACATATCCAAGTTCAGAGCTGTCTGAAAATCAATGTATCTCCAGAAATGAGTCTGGGGCAGTCACCAGGGGGCCTCTGGGAATGGAGATACTTTCCAGTAAGACCAGCTGTTCTTTAAACTGAATCCACCGTTTCTGTAGCCTGCCAAACAACTCTATGTCCCAGTCCACACCCTCCAACCACAGCTCTTGAATCATAGCTTTCGCTAGCAATGGCAATGGAGACAACCACCCTAATGGGTCGAAGATTCGTGCAACATCTGACAGAAATTCCTCTTTTGTATTTTGATTGTTTGTTGGATTTACCCTGTACGAAAAACTATCCAACTTAGGGTTCCATTGAAGACCAAGTACCTTGAGATTAATATGGTCATCAGAATTAAAGATATGTGAAATTGGTTGTTGAAGCTGAGAGGATGGTAAATTTTCTAAAAATTCTGAACTGATACTGACAAATTTTCTGAGGTGGAAACCACCAGAATGCAACATATTTACTAACTCTTGTTGGAGTTGCAAGGCTTCCTGCAGGGATGCTGCTCCTGTCACCACATCATCCACATAGGTGTCTGAAACGATAATTGGGTCTCTCATCCTCGGCTAGCTGGTGAAGCGTACGGATGGCCAGAAATGGAGCTGCAGACACACAGTACGTAACCGTTTTCAGACGATATTCCTGAATTTGGTCACCCTCCATGAAATGCCACAGAATCCGATGATAGTCCTGCTGTCGACGATCCAGACGCACTAGCCGGTACATTTGCTGAATGTCTGCTGTAAACGCAATATGGTGCAGGCGCAAGCGCAGAATAAGATCGCTGATCTCACATTGCAGTTTCTTCCCAGAAAGCAAGGCATCATTGAGAGAGAACTCAGATGAGGTTCTCGCAGAGGCATCAAATACCACCCTTAGCTTAGTCGTTGTGCTGTCGGGTTTCAACACCCCGTGATGCGGTATGTAATTGGCAGAACTCACCCCAAGCTCAGAACGTGGTACCTCCTCCATGAGGCCTGCAGTGAGGTAATCTCGAATGAAGTCATCATAGAGAACCTTTAGCTCAGGCTGATGATGAAGTTTTCGTTCCAAACGCTGAAACCAGTTGAGAGCCTGTGACCTTGACTGTCCCAGTTCTGGAGCAGATGTCTTGAATGTCAGTGCTACAGTATAATGTCCATCAGGCACCCGCTTGTGTGTGTGCCTAAACATTTCTTCACATTGTTGTTCATCTGCTGTGTCAGGAACCACAGTAGGAACTTCCTCTAACTTCCAAAAATTTTGTACAGTGTCCTTGAGAGGCATGAAGGCTTGCTGCTAAGAGATCTGTTGTTACACTTGGTGTCGACTGTACTTTTCCCATGACGAGCCATCCAAATACAGAATTTAATGCCACAGGAGAGCCAGGATCTCCTTCAATTCGACCACCTGTCAGTAGGAGAGAAAACAGTTCTGCCCCCAGGAGTAAATCTGTTGGCTGCGGTGTTCCAAAATGGGGGTCTACCAGCTTCAGGTTGGACAGATGTCCCCAATGATCAACAGCGAAGCCAGTGTTTGGCAGTATATCACTCATCTTGTTTAACACCAGTGTGTCGATTGTGTACATCAAGGACTTGTCACTAACTGGCTGGAGGTGACATGCAGTAGTGATTCCTTTTACTGATGGAACAGGCACACCAGACAGTCCCTGCACTGAACGAGAGCAATTATGCCGAGGCAAAACTAGCTTCTGGAGACAACTACTAGTTATGAAGTCTAGAAGAGCTCAACAAGCCTGAATGGTTCCGCTTGCATCTCTTACCCCAACATTTGTGGTAGCTAACAGAACAAATGAAGTCTTCCCAATGCTTGTCAACGTTGTTGTGGGTGGGTGGTGGCCACCAACCTACTCTATACTGGCAACATCCTCCAAGGTAGGGGTGTCTTCTGTACCTGGATGGTGAGCTGTTGGTGGTGCCTCTTCGAAGTGGAGTAAGGTATGGTGGCGTGCACCACATATTTTGCAAATTGTTTTTGAGAAACAATCCACAGCCTTGTGGAACTGGCGCAAGCAATTAATGCACAGGTTGTACTTCTTAACAAATGTAAACTGTTCTCTATAGGAGGTATGACTAAACTGTGGGCATTGCACCAACGAATGAGGTTCCTGACAGCAGAGACACTGCTGCATTGATTCCTTCGAACGCCCACGGAAGGAATGTGTAGAGGGCAAGCCATGTCCAGCCGACTTGCCCACAGACTCTGTTTCTGAACAGGCCTATGTTTCTGTCCACTACCCCAAGGCCTCTAACATTCGCTGTCTTCCTTCCAAGAAAGTCAAAAAGTGTTCTAATGTGGGTAGGTTTGATGGATCTACCAGTGTCAACTCCCATTCTCTGCGAAGATTGGTGTCCAACTTCCGCTCCAGTAAGTATATTACAAGGGGTCCCAAGTGTTCACAGGTATACCTAAAACCTCTAATGCAGCAACATTTTCATGATTAACAGATATCAGGTGAACCAAGGTGGAAAGAGTCATAGAAACTGTTGGTGCATTTGCCAAGGCATCTAATTGGTGATTTACAATCAACCTCTTGTTGTTGTAATGCCTTCAAAGCAACTTCTATGCTATGTCGAAATTTTCCACCGTCAGAGGAAGTGACTGTATTAGGGATAATGGTTCGCCCTGTAATGACGACTTTAAATAAGACAGCCGCTCGACATTGCTCAGGTGAGCATATTTTGAAACAAGTGCCTCAAAGAGGTTGGAAAAGTTTTGCCAACCCTTTATGTCCCCACCGAACACTGGCAACTTGATGGTGGGTAAAGCTACTCTTGATGCCTGCGAAGGACAGACACTTTTGTCACTGCCCCTGGGCCCGGGCATTTTGTGGAGAATCGGCAACAGCCAGTATTTTAAAATATAAGTCATCAAAATTGGCTAACGTCTGTTATGAATTTCTTCATTAAAGTCTGGTAGCAATTTCTTCATGGCATTGGCTGATATGAATAAATAATCTTCATCGAAACCACTTTGTAGTTGCTCCAAATCCTGGCATGTTACGTGCAAAAGACGATGCTGATTTGGATCCGATTAGGCTTTGTCAGCTAATGTCACCGCTCTTTGCAGTCGATTCTCGGTACGAGAGAGCCTTAGGCGTGCACATGCAAATGCAGAAGCCATCGCAGCCGTACGAATAGTCCGCGTCCGGGCCCGAAAGGTGTGGAGGCACGGTCTCGCAAGCCGTGACTCGTTTACCGAAATCGTTCACTAGGTCATTTGTGACCAGTTCACCGGCGTCGTTCAATAGGTCATCCGTGACCAGTTCACAGAATCCCGCACACTGTAGCGCACAAAGGCATTCCAAGTTTTCTCAGATTCCAAACAAGTTGCCAAAGCTAAATTGCACAACACCCGGAACTGAACAAAACGGGAAACACACACATTCCGCTATTAGTGGTAGTTATTCTTTGCCGAACACGATCATTCGTCCAAGTCTTTGTTCCAGGCGTCCCGACCCGGCCTGAACTGAAAATGTGACGATCCCGCACGTTTACTTTTCGAACCGATCACAAATATTATGACATCACTTGCAATCGATCTGGCCCGGAGGACCAAAATGTTCCATGAATTGAACACCAAACAATTCGGGACGAATTCCCAACAAAACAGCAGTTAATTCGTAGCACGACTTGCTACGCGGCCATCTTGAGTTAACACTGACACTTCCAGCACCGAACCTATTTCTTGGTCGCTGCATGTCTTGGTGCAAGAATGTCACAAGTTCACTTGCAGAGCTCACAAGAACAACACGCTATGTACAACTATATACAAGTCACCAAACACATACACTGCCATTTATCTAAAATACTTATGACCAGGTACTGGCCATCTATGGGAGCATTCCTGACTGTGCATCTTAGGTACAGGAGCCACAAAGTATCGCAGCTTTTTCTTGTGAACATAAGCAGGGCGAGTACCATGTCCATGTAGGACAACCAAAATTCAAAATTTGCACTGTGCTGATTTCTGTTGGACGAAAATGAATAATAATTCGTTGACTACAATGCTGAGAGAAAAACTTGTAACTTGTCAGTAGGGACCACATGAATGTTTTGTTTCAATACCGAGCAAAACCAGCACAAGGTGCATTTTAATAGCATTAGCCCCCTTCCCTCGGGTGAAGTTATTGGCATACAGGGCCAATAGGGGGCAGCATGGTCTTGGCTGGAAATGGTTGTTGGGGTCTTTTGGTATGAATAGCACATAAGTGCCATGAGGTCTGTGATTGGCTGAGGGCCTAAGCCCCACCCCTAGGAGAGGATGGGAGGGGAAGTGAGGGGAATGGAACCTTTTGCTACAAGTTATGCCTAAGCGCCATGAGGGGGAAGTGTATGTCCTCCTGTAGGTTATGCTAGTACTAGCCTATCTCTGCTCCCTCTCCTTAAGACATACCCCTGTAGCCCCTACCACGCACCCTATGCTTGTACTAGCCTACCTAAGCCTTATACCATATCCCCTCCCTCTGTCATAGCCCCCTGTCCTTATATCCCTGTAGCCTCTTCTGCCCCTCCCTCTAGCCTACCCCTGCATAAAAGTATACCCTCTATAGTCTCCCCTTCCCCTCCCCCTACCTATTAGCATAACCTATACCCCTCCAGCCTATCTTTAATGCTAACATAGTGTAAGCCCTCCCTCTGTCATAACCTGAAGCCTCTCCCCTCCATCCTTATAGCATACTCCCACCTGTCCTTGTACTATCCCCCTCTCTCCTCCATCCTTATAGCATACCCCCTTTCCATTACCTTATAGCATACCCTCTACCCCCTCCAGCCTATCCTTAATGATAACATAATGTACCCCTCCATCTGACATACCCTAGAGCTTCTCCTTTTCATCTTTATAGCATAAGTTCCCTCCTGCCTACCTCTCTCTCCTCTCCTGCAGGCTCACCTCTAGAGACGTCCTCTCCTACCGACTTCCAAAGCTCGACTGAGGTTTACTGGGTATATCACCAGTATAAACTGGTAGCTCCCATCCTACTCCAACCAACAGTATATACACCAGCCACCACATTTCATACACATTCCGCTGCTGTCTCCCAAGGTGAGTAGACGGCGTCTCTCTCTTTCACCATGTAAACACTTGTGTTAATATATTTAATTAAATTAAATTTTTTAAATGACAAGGGACAATGAAATAATAACTCACACATTTCACTCCAAAACTAAAATTTATTATCTCAATGCACCATCACCCTTGAAAACAGATACACTCACAACCTTATTTTTCCATGGTCCAGCACAACGCAGTGCTCTATTAGGTGTATGCTTGCAGCTAAACACTTTGATGCACATGCAGTTGTGTAACACCACACACATAGCATTGATGAACACATACTGTTGTCTGTGCAAATCACTACACAGATCAGAGGACATAGATTACCCTAGTAGGAGTGCGATCCAGCATCACGCCAAGCATAGATGCTCCAGTGGAAGTCAAGCAAACTGTAGAGTAGGCGCAGGAGGCGAGCAGCCACAGTGTAAAGATACAGACATCCCTGGTCTGGTTTAAGACAGTCCCGTTGTTCACATCCAGGACATCAGGCGGACGAGCAGGCAATCTGATAGGCAAACACACAGCTCACCAGGCAGCCAGTTGGGCAGACGGGCCGGCATGAGTAAGTCTCTATTTTTCATTCATAACTTTAACCGTGTGGAGGAACACAAAAATGACCCCACTGCAAAGACGTGATTCCGTCTGTATTGATGTAATGCTTATCATCAGCTGCTGACAACGCTACTTTGGATACACATTCTGTATAAACAACGTGATCGTGCGACTGGAAAAGATACTGGGTGCCCCAGACCCATGAATTTTGCATTAGGCATTCCAAATAATCATTAAACATGAGCGTGTTCAGCACATTACCCTTTACACCTTTAGCTTTACACGTACATTTCCCGTCCTGTAGGGTGTATGTAAGTGATAAGTTTAGGATGCAAACCTACAAAGGCGGTGATGATGTTGCCACCACACTCATACTTCATAACGCCTGAAACACCCTTGTTTATACAAGGAAAGCCTTGGCGATTTTCTGGGGCATAGTTGGAGGTGTCAAAATGTGTGACCAAATGAGAAGCTATGCGAGCGTACACATCGTGACAGTGTACCTCATAAAATAAACTGCCAGTATCGCAATACAGCAGGTGTAAGGAGTGTGAAGGAAACATTTGTCACATAAAGTTATAATGGAAATCATACACATACAATTCAGAAAGGTGGATAACTGCAACACCGGTGTACACTGGTTTGTTGAAATTAATGTCAAATCTCTCCATTTCGATTAAAAGTACAGTGAACCCTCGATAATTCGGACCTCGATGTCCCGGACAGAATTTTTAAAAAAATTTAATAATTTTTAATTAATTATTTTTTGGTTAAAAGACATAAAAAATCGTTTCTGCTGGATTTGAATTCATCACATTACATTTCAGAACAGTATTAAACTTTATAACGTAGTCGTCCATCGCTACTTAGCCTTTAATAATTCCACAGTAAATATCTGGCAAGTTCCGTGTGGTAAAATGTTGCTAGCGAGGCGCGCGACGCGTGAGTAAAGATGCAACGCTGCAGGCCGACCTCTCACTTCTTTATCTTTCCTCCCTCTTCGCCCGGCGAGCCAGGCACGCACGTGTGTCGTAAATAAACATTGCAATGTGGTGCTTGTGAAATGACGGTAACTACGGGTTATAATGACACATAAACGGGAAATTATTTTGTTCTGGTATGTACAATGAATTCAGGGTTGCAAAACAAATTGTCCCGGACATTAGAAAGAAAAATTAAAAATCATTGCTTTGCATTGCGATGTAGAAAAACACTGGTGAGGAGGTTTTACGCCCCTTTAACAACGTTTTCAAGAGCCGATGTGGGTGGTGAAAGAACAACACAACATCCATGCCCAAGCCCGACACGATGAGTCACGCTCGCTTGTTGATGATGCTCTGTTGATAACGTAACGGCGTCTGGAGAGTTGTAACGTTTTAAGCGTGAATCGGATTTGTTTGTAAACTACTTCACGGGAAATAATAGCGTACATATAATGAACCGTAAAATATAAACGTCGTATGCGGGATAATTTTTAACGATTTTCATTGAGTGACGCACGTGAATGGATTAACAAGATTTTGTAGTCTTAATTTTTCCATTTTACTATACACCGACAAAATCATTTTTTTTGTTTTAGAAGAAATATTCACGTTATGAACGAGTAACTATAGAAAAAAATGTACATTTGTTATATTCTACACGAAAAAAAATAATTAGAAGGTAATTTTTGAAAAACCCTTATAATGGCCGCACCTCATTTTTTGGGCCTAAAATTTAATCAAAAATATGCGGCGATTACGCGAGTAACTACGGTAACTATGTAGAACATGATTAACATTGTGTTGCTTTATAATATGACAATTAGTGTAAGAATAAAGCTGTAAACTATGTGTTCTATGATGCAATTTACATACATAAAATTAAATTTAAAATTAGTAGTGTTAAAATATGTTCACATAATGTACAGTGACCCAGAAGGATTGTAAATTACAGTACCGTTTTTATTCATGTAAACGAGGAAAATTATTTTTATACCTTTGTAACTTTGTAGGAGGGTAGAGTAACTATCAGGCTAGCAGTTGGCTGCTGCCCCTACGCTGTAACATACAGACGTAAGGTATTTTTCAATGTAAACATCTTGTGTGAGATGAGTGTGGTCACGTGCGGCGTTTGTATTGCACGAGACTGTACCGGTTGACCTTGACTACTTCCGCTCGCAACCTCCCTAGCTTATCTCCAACGATAATTTCTTATCTCTCTCACACGTGCACGCATATTGGCTGTCGCCAGTCAGACGAAAACTTTTATGTGATGGAAGGGTGCCTGGTGCCAGCTTCTAGCACAGTGATAAAAAAAAAAAAAGGATCAGCCAGAAGTAGCAGCATAAAAAATAAAGATCTGACTGCCCACATTGTTTGACATTCTTTTAGTCATCCACGTTACGTTAATTTTCCCACTGCAAGGCGGCCCTCCCGTAACTTGATACGATAGTTATGACAAAACAGTATTTATTGCAGCCTCTTTTGCTTGTAGAAATAATAGCGTAGGTACTAATGTCTTCGCATTTCTTGTGATTTATGACTGATTACCCCACCTCTCCGGACTACCCTCGATAACACGGACAAATCGTAACTCGGACAGCTTCTCCCCCCTTTTAGTCCGAGTTATCGAGGGTTCACTGTAGTTCATCTGCGAGGATTTGCCACCTTTTGAACGTTGAATGCCCATTCAGTTCTGCCGCACCATAAATTGTGTCGTACCGCGAAACGACACAAATATCACGTTCCCGGCGAACATTTTGAAGGCACTTGCCATTTTAACTGCTTCCTTTTGACATTACCACATTTTAACTACTACACATTTATCAAGGCCTACCTACTGCAAAAGATTAAATTGAGATACAATTTAGTGTTGTAGAAAATTATAATGAAATGAATGTGTCGTAAATATGTGTGGGTGGGTGTCAGAATAAAAAAAATTATAATTGATAATATTGCGTGAAGACAATACTGTACAAGGAAATAAATATTCAACAATACGATAGAAAAGCTGCATTTCTCGACAAAAGGAAAACAGGCAATCATTTATGTAGTTTTAGAAACAGTAACAAATATTACAATACTGTATTGCAGGCATGGTGGAGGTTTGTAGATGGCAAAAGAAAATAACATGAGCACTGAGTTTCTCTACTCCTACATCCTTCCTTACAATAATTTCTTACAGGGAAAGGGAAACTAAAACATTATCCTTTATGAGCAATATTTAACTTAGAAGCAGTAAATGCCAAACATTCTATAGGCAGCATTTGTCGGTAGTATGATACACCTGTGGCTTCTAGGTGATATATATATATATATATATATATATATATATATATATATATATATAAAAAAACTGAAAGAAAGCTTGCTAAGATACCTATGAAGCAGAAGCAAGGAAAAGTTCATCTTACTTTGCATTTTTGGTTGTAGAAACAATTTCCAACCTAGAAACTAATACTATGTTGAAACAAAACATCTTCCTGTGTTCCAGCGTTCTAAAATGGTAACTCATCTCCAGTTGCATATAATTATAAGTTTCACAACCATTTTAACAGAACTCAAAGCTTCAGATTAGCTTGGAGTCTTGAATTTCAGACCAAGAAAAATTTCTACAAAGTTTTACTGATTCCAAACTTTCTTTGCAATACTAGCCATTTTCCTTGACAACAAGTAACAAACCTCAAAACCAAAGAGAAATGTTTTACCATGTCTATAAATGGAAGGATGACCTAACATTATTATCACAAATAGAAAGGAAACGTAATTTTACTAAATTTTGAAGCATTAAAAATATACATACATAATTCTTAAAATAACTTAAAATGATCTAAAGTAGAATAAAAAATAAACATTACATTAAAACTTATGGATGTATTCATTGCCAAAACTAATTAAATTATAACCTGTAATATCTTTATATCTCACCATAAACGGAATCACACATTAATTTAAAAAATTATTTCTCAACCGCATTTGCCGCCTGAGCATGCTTGTCTAGGTTAAACCTAATGTAAGGTCAAAACGTAATGCACAGTGAACAGACTGCAGAACAGCGCAGTAAGCCAGGAAGTGCTTCAGTGTTCGCCCGAGTTTAAAATAATTCTTCCGCGGTTCTAAAGTGAGCAAGAGATTTTCTGTCGAGCCATTTGGTGGTATGCCATTGAGTGGTGCAAGTGGCAGATCAGATACCACATTGCGACATTCCTCTGGAAACATCAAATCAACCTCCACAAAAAAGCATAAGTCTCCTTGTGTATCAATGTTGTGTGACGCGGTCAGCCGAAAGGCCTAAAGCTGAAGTATTATTTTGTTTTAATTTTATTTATTCAAGTTTAATATTTCAAGAGTAAGAGTAGATGTCAAAAATATTCTGGTCACACTGGCAATGATAGGCCTGCTGATGGGATGATGGGAGCATTGAGATCCAAGGAGACATCAGTTGTTACATAAGAGCAACCACAAGG
>PNEQ01094251.1:19282-27853 GCA_003012365.1 Medauroidea extradentata | reverse complement strand
CGACCAGTAACTCACCCACATGGTAAACAAAGGAAATGCGTTCACGTAATTATGAAGACTCTCTAGAACGTATTTAAAGGTAACAGACACTCTTTTACGAACGTAGAATACATAACCAACGATGAGAATAACGCCGCAAATCTTCAATGATCTTGCTTGCAACAGAACATGGACTGGTAGCGTAGCGTAGCGTCGGTATAGTCATTCTTCACCACCCACGGCGTTCACATACACAATTTCTTGGCGAGCGTAACCAAATTACTAGTCGGTTTTTGCACGCATAATCCGGCTACCGGAGGACCAAAAATGTTGAGAGATTACACGTGTTGTAAACCAACTCGCGAGAAAGACACCACGCGCACACACTTACCGAGACGCCATTTTGAGACAGACTGACTCCAGCGTTGCCTCTGGAACTACTTCCAAGGTGAAGCGTATCCTTCCACATTGTCCACAATCCTCGTATAGGTTAATTACTGAACAGAGGGAGACCCAAATATTATACCGTGATTTTTTTGTGGGTTTAGTTGTATATCGTTCGCCGCGGACCAATTACTAACCGCTTCAAGATCAAAATTAATTTTGCTTAAAGTTGATACAATTTAATTTTGAGAAGACGATATGTACATCTGCAGATCATCGGCATACATACGATTTTTCACATGCGAAAAACATTTTGGTTGATCATTTATAAATAACGAGAACAGTATGGGACCTAGAATTGAACCTTGAGGCACCTCTTTGACAACAGCGCACCATCGACATCTTAACCCTATTAACTACAACACACTGATACATATAACTTAAATACGAGTTAATCCATTCACTTGCACTTGACAAACATTTGAACAGAATTCTTTTAGTTTTGCAATAAGTGTGTCATGGTCAATTTAGTCGAATGCCTTACTAAAGTCGATTAATGACATAATTGTTAGCTGCCTAAAATTCATTGCACGCCTAACATCCTCAGTGACCTTTAATAGTGCAGTACTTGTGCTATGCTGACTTCCAAAATCGGACTGAAAGTGATCAAGTAACATTTATTCATGTGAGAGGATATTTGCCCATGCACAATGTATTCAAGAACTTAGGATAAACAAGGCAGGATGCTTATGGACCTGTATTCCGAGAGACCGGTAGAGGTTGCGTTTTTTGGAAGAAGGATTACAATAGCCTTTTACAGCAGTTTGGAAAGGTACACAAAGTTAACGATATGTTAACTATATGATTGAGAGCTGGTAGATTAATCATAACCCTCTACACCAAATTGTTTGCGTTTAACAGCTCGGTATACTTCGATCTCAGATGCGGGTCGAAAGAATAATCTTTTGTCTTGATATCTCCACTATCGGAATTGTGCGTACTTCGTATTTAAATTCCCGCTATTATAACCAATATTTTGTCTTGTACCTGAACCTAATGCTGGTATCACAATGGCGCGACCGACGCGAAGGGCACGGCTGGAATACCAAAAGATAGTAGCCAGTCAACGCCGAAGCGAACGTGCTGACGTCACAAAAGCATCTACGTTGATTGGCAGCTTACCTTTTGTTATTCGCGTCTCGCGCATCGCGTCGCTTCTGTCGCGTCATTCTGATGCCAGTATCAGAAGTTAAGATGATGACTTTTCCAACTATCATCTGTGCGGCGCGGCGGGATAAAACACACAGTATTTCCTACGCGCCAGACTCTTATATCACTACGCCCAATCTTCATGTGCGTTTTGCACGAAAACTGTGCATCCAAGACTGTCGCTATAAGAGGATATTTTAATAGACAAGTCTTTTTCTATGACTTTGTGGCTTTTACGATCTAATTTGTACTTTGCATCTTTTCTTATGTATTTTGACCCGCTGAATTCGAAAATCACTATTTCCAGAGAATAAACTGGGGAAGGATAGCTGTTAAGCCCAAAAATTCAAAAAGGCGGCTTTCGAAAATCTGAAATTTGTATTTAACACATTATAGTGATCACTTGCCATAGATAAGCATTTGTATACACCTACATGCATGTAATTTTTCATTCTAAATCACAATTGAACATGTTGATATTAATATAATAAATCATATTTAAGTGTCATAAAATCAAAAAACCTAAGCGTTATCTGTTATTCGGTTAGCATTTGATTGCTGTTACTAATTAAAATAAAATCATGACCATTCCTTCAGACAGCGTTATATACTTAAAGTGCAGCAGTACTTAACAATGCATCTTCATTGTCTGAATCAACAGAATCAGTCTCAATGTCTCTGCTCTTGCTGTCACTGTCTGAGTCATTACAGATTGTTTCTTCTTCAGTGGTCCTTGTTTGGGAAATTACTTTTCACCGTGATGTTAGATGTGGTGGAAATTGTGGACCACTGTACCAGATCTGTTGCCATATTTCTTCAGTGTTTTTCCAGCTGCAGTTTTTAAAGTTTGGTGCTTGTATGTTTGACCGTACGCATCTACTCCAAATGTACACAATAATGTGTGTCCGCTTCAAATGTTGGGCTGCGCTCTGAGGATCAGGAGGCAGTATTTGTGTTGTCCGATATTTCTTCTGTCTGTCATACAATCGTATTCTTGTAGCAACATAACCTCCCACTGCTTTTTCACTGAAACATGCTTGTTGTATGAAGCGCGTACCAGACTTTTCAACTTCTCAGCTAAGTTGTTCCTGTTTCCCGAATTCTTGCAGACCTTCAGAAAGATGCGGATGGCACAGAACTTTCTTCAAAACACTGACTTTACCAACTCTGAAAAGGTAGGCCGGTACATCAGAATTAGTTATGGCATGAAGAGGGAGGATTTTATAACATAAATCCGATCCCTGAAAATCACAAATATGATTGATGTTGGCCTACCTATCATTTTCAATTTTCAAGAACCAAGATATTTTACTACCATGCTACATGCATACACTAATATTATCAAAACATAAGTATCTTTTGATGAAATAACAACTGGTGTTGGAAATTTAGAGGCATGTAATACAAGTCTAGTATCAGCTTCCTCGTGATTGCATGTTTCATTAGATCATATTTCTGTGTCAGGAGAGAGTGTCCAACAAAATTCTTAATCAGTAACAATAATTGGATAAGGAAATCTCTTACGATTGTTTTCAGATCGCCAAAATTGAACCAAGAATTTTGTTAGTTCTCTTATATTTTTCGCGGTTTGGAGAAACTGTTTCCATCTATACCTTGCAGCATGGATTGTTCTGCTGAACCAATGATGACAATTAGTCCAGATTCGCCTCTTCTTTTTCTGGTGCATGCTTTTATGCTGTCTTGTTGGTAGACATAAAATAATATGTGCAATGAAACACATTGAAATTATGGTGGAGGGAGACAGTGTGACAATAATGCATTACTATAACCTCCCCAGGCAAGTTTGGCTGGAACATCGTCTACAGCTGTCATACCATCAATAACCCAAGTAGCTGGCTGCAGTGGGTGCAGTGTTTTGTTCTGATTTGCTTTCTTCAATGAGAAAACTCCTCATACTTGCTTTGTTTCCTGTTCGCATTCTCCCATCAGGGTCGGAAATCGAAAGAGGAATAGAAGTCATACAGTGAGAAAAGGCAGAATATTTATTTATCCACACATTGTGAATATAACAATCCGAATGCATCTTTATCTTCTTTGATTATTTCTGTTGCTTTCATTTTCTTCTTTTCCAGTCCAGTGGCAGGATAATTTTTTTATGGGTGCAAAGAAATCAACATTGCTGAATAGTAACCTCTCTTTGACGAAAGAACTGAACTGATTTTCACCATCAGAATAAGCTTGTAGTATGCATTCCACGACCTTGTTGGGTACTTGAACCACTGTTGCAATATTTCTTGCTGGCCCCTTGAAAACAATTTTGTATTTTCGCAGCAGCTAGAGTTTCTTCTGAGTGAACTGGTTTTGTACATATGTTTGTTCTTTCCTCCAATGATTTTCTCTGCTGTGCTAAACTGTATGAATTGAGGACAAAGTTTTCTGCAGCTTCTATAGATGTCCTGTAGCCTCCACGATGCATCTAACGTTTACTTCCCTGTTTATTGTAACCTCGATAACATGGTCACCATGTATGGCTGAACATGGTTTACCTGACAACCTTGCTCCAAAACCATTCTTGAGGAGATCATCAATATCTGTAGATCTGTATGAGCAATTGTCATGTACCTGAAATAGTTATGCAAATCTTGATAGCAAACTAATGGCAGAATCTGTCGTTGAGCTTGAATATGCAACTCTAAATTTTGCTCCCGACAGGCTCTATAATAGCAAGAAATTTACTCAAAAATTCTAAATAGTGTGTAACCCATAAACTGGATACCCTTCTACCTTATCAGAGAACAGAGTTCTTGAAATTCTGAGTTTTCCAGAACTGCCTCAATATTATACTTGGAAGGTTCATTTCTAAGAAACTATAATTTGGAATGCAAATTACTATCTTGTTCTGGCATGTGTCCCTCAGCTCGAAAGCGATCAAGAGCTTCAAAACTTGTTTGTGGAGTCTAGTACAACGCGAGTAGTCACGACTTTCTAAAGCACGATCAATAGATCCTTCTGCAACAACTCCAGTCTGGATCCACCATTCTGGGAGCCCAAGAGCTCCAAACCATTTGTAAAGTAACTTCGGATTCTCAAACATAATATGCAGACCACCCAACATGTTAATGATTTCCAGATATTTGTCTACTCCTTCCTTCCACATAATCTGGCAAAGTTTACTGTAAACAGCCTGGTCGTTGTGCAGAAACACATACTGAAGGAGAAATTCCTTAGCCTCATTTTTCACACAGTACAAATACAATTTGCATAATGTGTAGTCAGGTTTGTGTTTTACAACACGTAAATACTGAATTAGTACTTTTTCGCAGGTCATGCTTGTGACTTTTTTGCTAAATGTCGTCCAAATGGTTGAATGTTCCTCCTGTTAGGAAGAATTATATAGCACCCAAGCTATATCTTTCTTTAAATTTAGTTCCAGTAAATCTTTTTCAATACAGCCATTGTAGTTTGTATACTTTCTACATGGTGGGCCTTGGTGATTTTTTCCTGTCATATACATACTCATCATAAGTTTCAAAATAGTTGTCATCTGTCCAGCATTCAGAACCATCATCTTAGGTGAATTTTGTTCATACTTCCTACATGGTGGGTCTTGGCGATCTTTCCTGCCATATACATACTCATCATAAGTTTCAAAATTGTTGTCATCTGTCCAACATTCAGAACCATCATCTTAGGTAAATTTTGTTCACATTATGTGAGGTAAATAGAATGCATATTATCTGGTACATTACTTTGGAAAAATCATGTCATTTGTGTAGTGGCTTGTGCCACTTCCAGTAGCCTTTCTTTCAACTCCGTCTGAATTATCTGTGCGGACATGTGTAGGTATTCCATGATGTAGCTCTCGAGGAATTTGTAATCTGTTTTTCTTGTTCTCTTTGGCCCACTGCTTCAACATGTTTGTTTGTCTTGTGTAAAAACTTAGTGGTTTGTTTGCTTTCAGTGATTTTGTGCGTGACTACACTTAATACAGCTTGCTTTGGTGTCGGTTTGTGAGAAACAAGAGACTGCCAGTCTGATGCCATTGACCAAATTTTTTGGCTATAGAATATGGAAATCCAGTAACATATCCTGTTTCCTTATCTATACACATTCCAGTATTTGTACTGAACGCAATTTTACTGAACATATTACGATTGGGATCAAATATATTCATTTCTTTTACAAGTGCATCTGGATTTTCTGAAACCTCTAAGTCCCTGTATTGTCATTGATTTTACCTGACGGCAGATCATCGTACCACAAGCTTTTGTTTTGAAGTCATCACATAGGCCATGCCCTAACAATGAAGAAAAAACATACATGCTGCCACAGCACTGGAAAACACAATATTCCCTGCATGTTTTGGTCCTGCAGAGTAGTAACATATTGTATCTCCAAACCATGCATCGAGTTTTTCTTTGTGTCTTTTCGTTGCCATTTTGTTGCCAACTTAATTTTATCCTCCCGTACACCATGACTAGCATATATTTCAGACAAATCTGTCAACAAGGCGGTTAAGAAATATGCTTTCTTTTTTACAATAACATTTTCGTGGAACAAATCTCGGAACTCTGTATCAACTACTGTGATAAGTTATTCAAGCAGAACATCATATTCCTTATGTTCAATTTTTCCTCCTTGACGAAAGCCACATAACACTGATGATGAACCATAACATCTGCTGCTGGAACATAATTTCGTGTTGCATTTAGTTCATTCCTTAAGTCTTCCTGCAGCATCATTCATAGGGTAATTTGCATTTTGACAATGTACCTCTGTCAACTTTACCAGTAATTCACAATCAGAATGAAGTTCTGCTCTAAAAGGAATACTGTCGACCTACATTCCTTGTTGCTTCTTTTTAGTGCATGTCGTTTGGCAGACAAAACATGACTTCTGAAAAACAGATTTAGAAACTTAACGTTGATTGGCGCTTCGATCGCTTAGCTGGAGGCTCGTGCGTAGACGATTCTTCTTCTTCTTTTTAAAATCCTTCAGATGAACATATGTTTTCAGTTTCACATATATTTTCATTTCTTGAATACCTAGATGTAATTCTAGAAAATTTTGTACTGTGAGTGAAACTTTCCCTGCAGTACTTGTGAACTGTACCCCAAGTTAACTTGTCTCTTTCAATCTTCTCTACGGCTGTAGTGAATGCATGCCAATGATTTTAATTGGGAGGAATATTCAGTGTAGACTACTTTTCTGCATATTATTGTATTGCAGGCCATCCCCGATCAGTGATTACTTGGATTTCATCTTTATTCTTCTGAGTAGGAGTGAATAGAATGCCACATAACAGACAAACACCCTCGTCTCCTACGGCTGCAGCTGTGTTAATCATACTTGATTGTGGTAATCAAAACCTGAAACAAAATAAATATCACATTTTAGAAAAGCTTCGTGGTGGAAAAAGTGCTGCAATGCAAGATATGAAGATGCAATACCTTTTTTTAAAACTTAAAGTTATTGGTCTGTAATTCGAATTCAGCATTTATTTAACTTTTAAATATGACTGTGAAACGTTGTTAACACAAATGTGATGCAATTTAATGTATATTTATGCTTATCTATGACAAGCGATCACTGTAACGTGTTAAATATAATTTTCAGATTTTTGAAGGCCGCTATTGTGAATTTTTGGGCATAACAGCTATCTTCCCCCAATTTATCCTCTGGCAATAGTGATTTTCGGATTCAGCGGGTCATTTTAAGTAAGAAAAGATGCACATAACAAATTAGATCGTAAAAACCACAAAGCCAAAGAAAAATACCTGTCTATTATTATGCCATGTTATTCAATAATTCACCTTCAAATGTTAGAATATTCTCACGTTACAAAAATTGTAAGCAATTTAATTGTGGCCACCACTTTTGTCTTCTTAAGAGTGGGAGGTATCAACCGGTGTTTGCTATTGGTTTGTCGGCCACATTAACATGACATAATATTCTGAGTATTGTCAGTTTAACTCGATTAGTTTTCAGTTTGTGGGGAAATTGATGTTTTCAAATTTGGTTTTCAAAGGTCTATTACTCCCTTAATATTACAGTTACGGACATAGTGTCGTATATATTTCTACTTTATTTTTCACAAGGAATCACAGCTCCCCTTCCCGAAGTTTGTTTCATAAGCATCATATATATATATATATATATATATATAAACACAGTTGAGTGTTATACGTGAAGAGGTGGTACTGCATTACATACGCTGGTCAGCGGCATCCTTAGAGCTTCATAGACGTTGTGGCTCACACACACGAACTCGGCCTATGTAGGGAGTGCCTCTGTAACACCACGCACCCGCAGTTACGGCAGCTCACGTCAGTGATACAGGCTGTGGCGAGTGGGCTGCGAATCCTGCTGGAGCTTATTGATTCCCCACTGTGCTGATTCACCGTTCATGTGTGGATGGCATGGGGAGCATAAAATACTTTGGAATTAGAAACTGAAAAAAAAAAAAACACTATCACAGAAGCTTTCAAATGTAGTCATTCGATTAATACTGGTAGGTAGATTTCTTATTAGAGAGATACGTTAGTAGCGGTCTTTAGCGCCGGTAAGGATGAACTTTGGACGGTGGGTGTTGAGCAACGGCGGTAAGATGGTAACGGAAAACTTAGTACAAAAAAACACGGTGCTTGGAGTTAAAGGTGGCGAGTCACTAGTAAGAATTCGTCTGTAAAAATCAGTGTTTGCGCGTAAGTATATCAATGAATAACTTTTCTGGATATGTTAATATATAAAATGAAGTGTCCTGACACACTCGCTCACTCATCAACGCACAGCCCAAACCGCTGGACCATCAAATTTTGAGGGAAGCGTCCGCTTGCCCCGTAGGCACCCGCTAAGAACGGATTTTTTGAAATTCGATAATTAAGGGGTGAAAAGAGATGAAATGTATTTCCGAAGGAACGTCAATAGAGCTCGAACCCGACGGTCTATCATCGTGATTTTTCCTTAATAGGACACTCATAAAAGTGCATATTAACCAATTTTAGGACTTTTCGAAATTTACAACATTTAAGGAGTTGA
>PNEQ01094251.1:0-16682 GCA_003012365.1 Medauroidea extradentata | reverse complement strand
CGGTGTTAGATGTGTTTTTTGTTTATGTTTCTGTTTAATTTTGTTTGTTTTATGTCTCGTCGACGTTAACTTTCATTAGAGACTTTCCTCTCACACACACACACAAACACAGCAGCTTGATCAGGAAAGTTTACAAACAACAAATGTGTTAAAACATTCACTTTATTAGCCTGAGATATTTAATATGTCAACGAAGTACGGTAAGTGGTCATGTTTAAATAAGCCTACACATCGTAGTTTATCGTAATTTATTCTTTCCACTTTTTTTAGTAGTCTTTCACATGTGGCATGTCCATGCAAACTTTACCGTTTGATTTCATTTAATGTTTACATCCACTTCACAAGTGTTTGGTGTAATTTTTCATTAAGTAAAACAAAAGTAAAATGTAAACATAGTTACGGTGAATGACGGTCGCATACTAGCGACTGGCGGAGGCAGACTGGCGAGTAGATGCGTGCGCAGTCAGCAGCTCCCTCCACTGCCCGCCCTTACTTACCCTCTTCGCATTCCATCTAGTCAGTTGGCCGGACCAGAGCGATTGATAACATGGCCCACCAGACCACCCGCCACGCATCGCTATTGTGTCACGGAATGCAACCTTTTAAACGTTTATGTAATACAGCTGGCAAAAAAGATAATAAACGTGTAATAAAAACTTATAATTTCAATACTAAATTGTTTGATTTTTCTATATAAAGCCAACGAAAATAGACACGTTGCACTGTGTTGAAATTTTTTTTGGTCAAGGGGAGCTCTTATGTGGCTTTCTGGGGTATCATTTTTTTTTTTTTTTTTGGGAGACATCTGGCTATTTAAACACTGTAATATTAATTTTAAAAAAAATTTTTTTTACACTATACTATATGATTTGAATAAGAACTCTATGCGAACAATGACGATTTTTTATGTATTTGGGTATGGGGGTCAAAGTTGGCCCAAAATGGCCCATATTCTCTATTGTGACCTTTCCGTTTATAAGTCAGTTTTTCTGGGAACCGTGATGGGTTGCATCAGCGGGATTCTACTGATTCTCATTTTAATTTGTACCATAAGACTATCTGAAAGCCTGAATAAGAATTGTTACTACTGTCAGTTTTCTGCTCAATCATATTAACCACCAGTGATGTAATCAAAGATAAAGTTCGAAAAAAGACTGTTAGGCTTTTAGTTAGAAAGACATTCAGCTATAAATTTACAAGTACTTACAGAATTGTATTTGCATGTGTGTAAACAGAAAACACAGGCAATGTATTGCTTGCATGGTTGTGACATTTCGCTGGCTGAGACAGCTTTCTCTGGTGGTAAATGGTGACCTATGGTTGTGTGTACAGTAGAGTCCTGTTATAATGAGGTGTTACAGTTTCAGGTTTGTTCCTCGCCATAGCCATGTTCTCGCTATTACCGAATTGGGTCACTTTAGATGCTCAAAATCCAATAAATCGGTACTCTTTATCTATTTATGCATTATCATTTTACAAGCAGGTTCTTTTCGCGTGGCCAAACTAGCGTAGTAAGGGGAAAACAAAAGAATGCTATCTGCACTTTATATCACCAGATCTTATCAAAGGAATAAAATAAGTATGACTGAGTAATAGTTATAAAAAAGTTGTGACATAGTTTACACTCTATGAGGATATTGTTTAATTTTATTACAGAAATGTTGAAACGCATGCATATTCTCCATTTGACAATCTTTTTTCTTTGCTTATGCAGTTAAAAAGGGTTAGTTTTTTATTCTCGTAAGGAACCGGTGCATGGGGCTAGAAATGTTTGCTTTCTTCTTTTCTACAACATGTTCTTCTATTTTCAAGCATAGAACACATCCACATTTCACCAGTAATTACTGTGAACAGTGGTGAGTTATTTCGGACATGGCATCTCGCTTTCACGGAGCAAGTAAGATGGCTAGCCTCCTAAAAATTCCCTTTACTACAGATTGGTCGCACAGGTTGCAGAAGCATCTGTCTATCGCAGATGGTCTCGTACTTGTTAGTGAGATCCAGTCTTCCTTTTGCTGCTCATCTCGTAAAAAATCAAGTAAAAAAATCTCTGTTCAAAATGCTATGTATTGTCGTAGTCTGAAGTAATAATCCAGAATTGTAATAAAAAGTTGTAAATAAAAATCGTAATCAAAAATTATATCATCAACAAATCAAAGCAGAAAATTCAAGTTGAAGTTGAAAGTACAATGACTGCAAATGACTTCAGAAATATGGTATCTTGTCTAATGTGTGTGTGAGAGTGTGAGTGCATGCATGGGTGCGTGCGCGCCTACACAACAGTCCCCCCTCTTGCTGAGCTGTGTGTTTGCTGCTTTCAGCATGTCCCCCTCCCTCCTTACTCTTCGTGATAACGTACCAGAGCAAGCTTACCTTTTTTATTTACTGTCCAGAGCTGAGATGATTTGTTACGTGTTAGAAGTATTTTTAACAGAGGTTGGTGAAACCAGGTCTTAATCTTGTATAATGTAAATGCTGTTAAGGGCGCAGTCTACTGCAATTTTCATCACCATTTTTAAAATTTTTTATTTGTACCAGATATTTTTTTTCTTATTTTAGACACAAAATATGACTAAATTTGGCTCTTATGAAATGATTTTATCTCTGATAGTTTTCGCGTAATGGCTTGTTAAAGCCATATTTTGCATGTTTCCGTTTTAAGGACTACACTAAAATCAATTGATATACCAAATTCAACAAAATCACAGCGGATAAATACGTTGCAGGCTACAATATTATGCTCATAAAAATAAAGAATAAAAATTATTTGTATTTTTAAAAAATGCTGAAACTGAAAGTAAACATTGAAAAAAATCATTTCATACGAGCCAAATTTAGTCACATTTTGTGTCTAAAATAAGAAAAAAAAAACATCTGGTACAAATAAAAAATTTTAAAAAATGGTGATGAAAATTGTGTTAGACCGCGCCCTTAAAAAACTAGTCTTCTAGCACTGCTGAGAGTGAATTGGCAGAAGACTTGGCCATTCAGCAAGCTTCCCAGGTTTACTACCACTGGCCTGGCTTTTGACCTTGTTACACACCGCAACAACTTCAAAAAGTTTCTCTTACCTTTAATACCAGTTGCTTGTATTAATTTTGTTTATACTGCCAGTTTCTTTACTTAACATTGTAGAATGTTTTGTTGCATTATAGAGGCTGAGCACATACAACTTGACAGTGTCAGAGTTGACGGGTGATCATCAGCTGACAAGAGAACAGATCCAGGCGACGCAGGTGATAGTGTGCACTCCTGAGAAGTGGGATATCATCACCAGGAAGGGTGGCGAGAAGACATTTGCACAACTTGTTCGACTGATCATTCTGGTGAGCGTTCCTTGACATTTCCCTGATCTGTATGGTCATTGGAGTGCTGCTTCTTTTGTAAATTAGGTTGACTTCAGCTTTTGCACTTTTAAATATCGTACTTTAATTAATCTGTATATACCCTAGGGTACTATTAAGTGTTGTGTCATGGTTCCAGGTACACTGTAGTCCTCACTGTTACCAAATTTAGCTGATTATAACCCCCCAGTACAAAATAATTTGTATAAAATTGGGGTTGAACGTATTTAACTGAAAATAAACTGTTTTATTAATTGAAAATTTTTTTTTTAAATCAGGTTTGTGTGTACTCTTTTCATTATGATGATGCCCTCCAATCACGGCCACATTTATTAATTGTGTTAAAATGAGCTAAAAATCTTACCAAACCACTTAAGTATCATAAACGGTTACTCGCTGCTGCAGCATTGTCCTGAGTTTGATTACTTGATTGTTGCAGCAATGCTTGATCACTCTGGGCGAAATAACTAATTGCTTTCAATTTTTTTTGTAATTAAAACTCAGAAAACTATCCAAAATATTTTTGTAATCAATATGATTCCAAACCCTGCCCTCTTCTTTCATGTACAGACACAATTATCGACTGCATCAGAAATTGTGAAAAATGGTGACTAGACTAAGAGTAACTGATATTGGACAGAGCTGTGCATAAACAGATCAAGTGTCAATTATTATTTATATATTAAATATATGATTTTATAAGACAAAAATCCTTTTAGTTAGTCTAGTCTGTTTAATACCTGATAAACTTATTATAACACATTTTACAGCTACGTAGAACCCTCTTATAGTGTTCCCACTTATAACGTTTTCCTGGTATTAGTGCTGCCTTCATTTGGTCCCTAAAACTGTTTTGTATTAAACATGGTGTTACCAACTGTAACTCACCCTATTTAAAACAAATGTTAAATCCCGTACTTTGCAGTGAAACTGATTTTTCTTCACCATAATTACCAGTGCGAAATATTTATTTATGGTTTTGTGAGGCCTCGCTTATTTCATAACATAATTGTAGGTTTTGTGTGTCAATTAAGTTAGGAAGTTTTCGAAGCTAGGAACAAAAAGTAGGGCTATGATTGCTTTATAATAAACGTAACAGAAACACCTGCGATAATATTTCAACTGGAAATGCCGCAGCAAAATTCATTATGTATAATAGTCACAGTTTTATGTCACTGTAACATTATAAAAACCACTATAACTGTTAAGATGTTTGTCTGTCATAGTCTGATATTTTTCTTTGTAGTAAGTGCAATACAGTTTTTTCTGTTCAAATAATTGCATAGGCATAAAACACAATCATAAGATGCACAAGTTTCAAAGAATGGGAAAAAATTTTGAGTATGATATGATTTTGCAAACTGTTTTAAATGTATACTTATTTAGAAAGGTTTCAACAAATTCCTGGAACTGTAAACGTTTACACTTTTATTACTTTTTAAAGTTTAGTAAATTTGCATAAATCTGGTCAAAACGCGAGAGTAACGAATTTAGACACAAAATTGCCACGTGCAATTTACGCTAAAATTCAACATCTAGTAGGTGTTTTACTAATTCTCTTTTCGAAAAGTTGGCAAATCTGGCATGACTGTATATTGCCGGCGACGCTTTTGCTTAATTTTGAGCCAAAGAAATGTTATATATCCGCTTCCAGATATATTTATTCAAAATTCTTCACTCTATATTGAAAATATTATTATTTCAATAAACTTTATTGCGGCATTCTTGCAAATTATATCCCAAAATGGACGTTGCGGGCGCAAGAATTTATGTTACTGGCAACGTTTGTGATTTATATTGAACAAAACAAAGGTAGTAGATTCATTTCAGTGGCATACTTTTAACAATAATGTGTTTTCTTTTTAAAATTAATGTATAGCACTTTATAAAATCACGTAATTTTTGCGATGATGAATTAACACAGGTTCAGTGTTAAAAATCCGGTAAATTTCGACGTTTTATAGATTGGGGATCACCGAAAATTGGTCAAATTTCTAACAACGACCCTATTCCTGGGAACCGTGAAGGGTCGTTGAATCAGGAGTTGACTGTATTCCTCCTTTCTGCACAGGGTATGGTTTTATAATGAAACACTCACTAATTCTGGCAACTTCCCTTTTATTAGAAAACTTGAGTTAGTTTTTTTTATACATATTCTCATGGCTTAACAGTTCTGGTCACTTGGTACAGAGTGCTCATGAGTAAACGTAAAATTAACCATTGCAGTAAAATGTTACATGAGATAGCGAACAACAAGCTACCGTGTTCTTCACTTGAAAATTGAATAAAAAATATTTGTTTGCTTTAATTAACCCAGCAAAGTTTTAGGGTTTAGAAAAAAATAATAACTCATTTGGGAAGCACAGCCCTGACCTTAATTAAACCCCAGATCTCCACCACCAAAACTTAACTTTGCCTGAAAAGGAAAATAAACGCAGTTGAATCGGGACTGCCCATCAGTCACGCAACTGTTTCCAGGGCTAACTCTGTTGTACCCTGTCGCTTTTCACACGTCCTCTACTTCTCGCCATCTCTGCACGACTGAATACTACGTGGTATTAGCTACCTTGGTGGAGTGATAGACCACAATTTGGCACCAGAAATCCTACTGCCTGGAGAAGATTGCAACACATGAAGTAACTCACTTCACCAGAAAAGTTTGTAAATTATTAAAACTGGCAAAATGTGAAGAAAAAAAAAATATGGAAGAAAAGGATATATAATCAAAATTTATTAAAAACTCTATCGAGGTCAGTTTGAATCCAAACAAGCCAGGAAACTAATAAAAAAAAACTCTACTTTAAAATTCCCGAATGTAGTTTAAATTTTAAACACTGAATTAAATTTACTTATGTCCCCATTATAGAATCTTGTTGTGTAATCTCGAACACCTTATAAACCAATATTAAACAAGGTACATAGCCTGTAATTAAAGATTTAAATTTCAAAGGAAATTAATATTTAATGTAAGTTTAAATTGGGTAGTGGGCAAGTGTCTTTGCACTTAATACTATCACCAAAAAGTTTTTATGAAATTGTTGTTGAAAATGCATTGACCAAAGCCTGCTGAAAACCGGCAAAAAATTTGAGAAAAGTTGATGAAAATCCGTTATAAATATACTGTACATTTTGTTCGGCCATAGTATGGAGTAGGGTTGTTGGACATTCAGACTTAACTGCGTTGCTCAGTGGTGCTTTCAGACAGAAACCTATGAAACACTATCTCTGTTGTAGTTCCGTGCGGTCTGCCGCCATGCTGTGTTGAGCGGGTACCGATATGCTTATTCGTCTGTCAGGTCTCGTAAGAGCAAATTAGGATTTACGTGCACAGAGCTCATGAAAAAAATCTTTTATGTCATTATTAAATGTGACACAAAAATATGGTGGCAAGGCAAAATAATGTCTACTGTGATAGTGGCAGAAGGTGATAAGTAGGGGGAGGAGGAGGAGTAAGAGCTAGCAGTGGGGAAGCCTGGGAGATGAGAATTCGACACAAGCCCTCTGCACTGTGTTCATAAAATCACTATTTTTTATGGAATGTTATTACTTTTTTGACGGTTCTTCAAAAAATCTTTTTAGAACTTTCAAGGTATTACGGTGCTTGTTATTACAGGATTCTACTGTAATACTCCATTGTATATGCTTCATATTTTTAAAACTTGAACTCAACCTCCGTTAGAGACAAAAGATGTACTGAATGGTATTTTGAAATGTAGCGAAACCAATACAAATCTGATGGGACCCAAAATTTTGCAGAGTGTAATAATTACGTTATGAGGTTTTTATTAACATATTTTTGCAAGAACTGTAAAATGTCTTAACATTTTTTTTTTCAGGTGGATTCTCACAATGCACACAAAATAGATATTATATCCACTACTATTACTTATTTTAACTAGTTGACTTGATATTCATTGTTCTATGCATAAAGAAAATTTGTTTCTGGTTGTTAAAATTAACATTTAATTTTGTATCACTATCCAAGGGTTAAGAAAACTACTATATAAGAATTTTCTTGGCTTGTGGGTGTGAGCCGCGTCTGAAGATTGTCTTGCAACGACTGCCGAAACGTCGCAAGACAATCTTCAGACGAGGCTCACACCCACAAGCCAAGAAAATGCAGACAACGGCCGCGAAAGCCTGCGATCTGTTTTACTATATAAGAACTTTGCATACATTATATTTCACTGTAAAACCCCTTTAATTAATTGTGATTTTATTTGGCTACAGTAGTAATTAATACACAAGTTAAATGTCATGTCATGCACCATACAATGTAAAATAGAATCATTTGGATTTTTAGTTTCGGTAATTTACTGTGAAAATAAATAAATGAAGGAAATATTCAAAAATATTCATTTTCATATGTATCTTAGACAGTGTTTGTTACTCATCACAAAATATAGTAGAACTCTATGATAATTCTCATTGGATATAAAATATAGTAGAACTCTTAAATTCTCATTGGATCTAAAATATTTTTAACTTACAAAAATGAACATTATATAACGAGATCTTTTGATATTTTGCGGTAGAAGGGAGGGGGAGGAGGGTATAATAATAATTTGGGGTCAAGAGAAAGTTGCACATTACTAGGCACAAGAATGTTGTAATATGGTTCTACTGTATTTCTGCTGTTTAGAAATGAAGGACTTACAGTAATGTTCATGACTCAAAAGACTTTTTTTGGGTCTACTTATGTTTAAAATGGTACGTACCATAGAACCCTGGTGTAATGTTCTCACTTGTAACATTTTTATTGTATGGTTGCTTCAATTTGGTCCCTTAACTGGTTTTGTAATAGGGAATTACCCTCTTATAATATTTTCCCATTTATAAGTAACCTATAAATTTTTTGGGTCTCTTTACAAACATTACTACAGGGTTCCACTGGAATACCTAACCATTCAGTTCTTGGCGAAACAAGTTGATGCACAAAACTGTATTTCTCAGTTTCTCAACATTGAGTAGTGTAAATTTTGCAGGATGAAATCCATTTGCTGCACGATGAACGAGGTCCTGTATTAGAGGCGCTTGTGGCACGTACTATTCGCAACATTGAAACTACGCAGGAGGATGTGCGATTAGTGGGTCTCAGTGCCACTTTGCCCAACTATCAAGACATAGCTACTTTCCTGCGTGTCCGACCTGAAACTGTGAGTGCACTCGAGCTTATTTGTAAACAAATATTGTAGTAATTTGAAGAATGTAACTCTTCTGGTGTCCATATTTCTTATTTCTGTAGTGGCTGTTACATTTAGAAAATGCAGTTGTATCTCACTTCCAGGATTATGCTTTCAACATAATACATCTGTAACAGTGTACGTACAATGCATAATTTTTTTTTTGTCTCTACACACTATAGGTTACGAAATTACAGTATCAGTAGCCTTGGCGTGCAAAATTAAGCTGATATGTGAGGTGTGCAGTTATGATATATCATTTACAGTGTAACTTCTTGTTTCCATTTATGAGTGGTCTTACCAGGGATTGCAGCACTTGTGTAGTGGTTAGACTACCAGCCTCACACCAACACACTCTGGGTTCGTTGCCAACCAGGGTCTATTCTGATTTTTTACTTGTGGGGAACCTGATGGAAATTGCCATTGACCAGGAGTTTTCACTGGGAACTCCTGTTATCCAGCTTTTGCATTCCATCACTTCTTCATTCTAGGTCCTAATTACATGTTGACCCTTGTGGAATGGCAGACACTTATGACTCACATTTAGAAAGTTTGCCTTTCGGATATGGTGCACAGTGCTCTGGTTCACTCCCCACTCTTTTCCAGCCTGGGTAGCGTAGTCTGTTAGGTGTCTGCGAAAGGTTCTGGGTTTGAATCCCTGCTTGTGCATAGATGTTGTGTTGTCCTTTCGCCTCACTTCACCCTCGTCTGCTCTTAAGACCTTGTTACTAAAGGGCCGTAAAACCCTCTCACCTCACTCTCCACTCTATATAATTTGACTATTATATTTTCGTTCTGAATATTAATTCCGTAATATTAATACAGCTGTAGTTGGGTCTCAAATTGTGAAAATTTGGTGAATAAACTTCAGTTCATCCCAATAATTAAAAATCTGTGTATGTTCCTGCACTTTTACAATTAATTTACACCAGGTATTAATCAGATTTTTGCAAAATTAAAACTTATGGTAAAAATATATTACATCAATTGTGATCTTATATTACACATGTATTAATTCTTGAAAAATATTGCAGTACAACTGATACGTCACATCATAGTACAGCATCAGTGAAGTCTTCAGTGAGTGTATTCGTTGTGACTGATGATTTGCTATTTAATTCGCTAGTTAAAAAACCTTGTGTGGTAGAAATAAAGAATTGTGGTGCATAAAATATAACAATTTAAATTTCTGTTGAAGTAAAATCCTCAAAAGTAGATATTCAACAAAATAAGTATTATAATCATAATTGTCATGTCTGTTCCCCTTAGGGCACAAATCGTCATAGCTATGCAAGTTCCTTACTGAATTATTTCAGTTTCAGTAACGTGCAAATATTGGAACTATAGTAAACTCCGGATTGTTTGTGTTAAGTAATGTCGGGAAATGCATGGATAATCAAGATACGTACACTGATACATAATCCGAAAATATCCTATTTGCTAATAAATTTTTAAAATGTAATTTGTGAATTGTTTACTGAAACACCGTAATAACTTATGGTTTTGCCTACAAACACTGTATTTACTCATCTATGGCACACCCTTCTCCCAAAAATAAATAAAAATATGTCTGGGGTGACAGAAAATATGAGAAAAAGCAATGTTGAAATCTCGTTAATTCTTTCTTGCTGGATCTTGTTAATTCATTTAGCATGCCAGAGTTGATATTCTAATGTTCTGAATTGATGTTTAAAAAAAAATTTTTTTTACAGTGTTGAACACACAATGCCACATGGATAATGAGAAAAATGTTAATCGGTGCACAGATAATTAGGAGTTTACTAAACTTAGAAATTTGGCACTGCTATCTGTAACAGTGTGAGACAGTTCATACCATTATAGATATGACAGATGTTATTGGTTATCTTTACACATTGTGTGAATAGGAGTTTCACTAGATGTACAGTAGTACAATTATTATTTTCATATTAGCATTGCTGAGCATTGATGCCCCTAAGACAAATGGCTGAAAGAAAAAAAAACTCTATGTATTGTAGTTCCAGTATATTCTTTGCGTGGAGCTAGGCAGAAATGTTTATAATTTTTGGGGGGTGTTTAAGTTTGATATTCAAGATTATGTACCTTATGCAACTGCTTTGTTCATTAAACATTTTTATTGTTTATTTTTAATGTACTAGAATACTTTGGTATTAATTCCACTTGTAATATAAGAATTTTAACTTGAAATTGTTAAATTTTATTTAAAGTAATTATAGTTGAAATTGCTAAAATTTATAAAAACATGTACTTTGTGAAATTGTACTCTTTAAAATTACTTTTTTTTTTTATTATTATTACGGTAGATGCTATTAAAATATTTTAAAGGTTCAGTGATGAAGTTTGCATTGTACATGTGTACATTGTAGTTACTAATATGTATTTAGTCATTGCATACGACATTTGAAATGGCTTTTGAAGATATAATTTGAATCACATTTTCAATTCCTAGGGATTGTATTATTTCGACAATAGTTTTCGGCCTGTAGCTCTTGAGCAGCAGTACATTGGTGTGACTGAGAAGAAAGCCATGAAGAGGTTCCAGGTCATGAATGAGATAGTTTATGAGAAGGTGATGGAGCATGCTGGCCGTAATCAAGTTCTTGTGTTCGTTCACTCTCGCAAGGAAACAGGTTAGCACATTATTAAGAATTGTCATTTGTACCTGAACAGTGGTATTGTAGTTACTGAATTTCTTTTTTAAATGTCTGTTTGGTTCATTTTTAAACTTTACTCATCCAAAAATTTACATTCATAATACATTTGATATACACAACCATTTTAAGTGTTTGGTACAAAGATAAATAATTCTAAGTTACCAATAAAATTAACATATGTAAAATAGATTTTTTTTTTAACATGAATTTTTTTAAATGTCTGGGAATTTAATAAAAACAAAAATTTTACTAGGTGGGTTAGGCCACATTCCATCTTCAAGTAGTCGGTTACCAACATATACCATTAACACCTTCATGTACTGTGGTAACATCTTTTCCTAAATTAACAGTGTAAAAATGGGGGGCACCTGTCTTCACAGGTGCATGCGGCTCTGTCTGCAGTCGTCTGTACTTAGAAGGTTTGCTGTACATGGCTCTATCTGGTGGAGCAATAAATTACTATGTCAGTCTTGGTTCTCTGTGCTGCCACATGCTGTACTGTGAGTGTCTAGCTGCTCATTCAGTGGACGGACAAGTGAGACAAATTACATGACGACAATACAGTATGTATTGTATTTATATTTGTACCAATCATTTAGAATTGCTCGTAGTAATACCCGTCAACAAAAGTTTAATGTAAGAAATTATTGATTGTGAGTATTATTACTGCATAGTAATAATCCCCCATCAAATTTCTATACAGTGGAACCTCGTTAATACAAACCCTGTTAATACAAAGTTCTCATTAATACAAAGTGATTTTTATTCCCCTTTGGAAGGGACAAGAAATGAAAAAAATACTTCAACGTTTGTTAAAAATTTTGTTTATGCATTAAACCTTGCAGTATCAAGTTCTGAAGTAAAATGAAGTCACTGTGTTGGAATGACTATTTTTATTTGTAGGGATAAACAAAGTGACCAAAATTTTAGAAACTTTTAAGGTTTTAGTGAACACCTGATAATACAAACCTCATTATTACAAACAGCCAAAATTTTGGTCCCTTCAGGTTTGTATTAAAGAGGTTTGACTTAGTTCAATTTCACTCTAGATATACACTGGGAGTAAGAACCATTCCATTACATACTTTAAGCTTACAGTGAAACTAAACTGTCCATTTGGAGTGACTAATTTTACTTTTACAAATACTGGGTAGGAATGTTTATAAAAAATTTGTTTACAGCTATTTTAACAATTAAATCAATGATACAGTAATATTTTAAAATATTGATGAGATGAGAATAATTTCAGTGACAAAGTTCGGTGCTGTAAAAATAGGATTGTCCCTGAGAAAATACACTATCAGCAAACTTTTCTGTTTCATTTCCATTTGTGAAAAAGCAGTACTCTTTACCAACTGGGTTTAAACTTCAGATTACAATAATGTGAGGGATGTTAATGGTGCTGTAAAGAAAATTATAATTTTTGATTCCATCAACTTTAACCTGAACTATCTGTGTGTAGTTGTATGTAGTTACTTTTGTTTAAAGGATTATGAATGCCAATTAAATGGAGAATTTTCCAGGAAAAACTGCTCGTGCTATCAGAGACATGTGCTTGGAGAAAGACACACTTGGCCAGTTTCTGAGGGAAGGCTCTGCTTCCATGGAGGTGCTGAGAACTGAGGCTGAACAAGTCAAGGTGAGCACTTATAGTGTAATTTACAGCATTCCTTTTGAAGGATTAAAATAGACAAAGATACTACAGGCCATTCCACATAGTCAAATACAGTATTTACCCATGTACCACCCACCCCCATGTAAGACCCATGCCCCACTTTTTCAACATACTCTTGAACATTTTTTATTTATTATACAGTTCTAATTTAATTCCCTTTTGTTAAAAAATGTAATTTAGTAACATTAAATATTGCGTGAATTGATATAAATATGTGGACAACATCTTGAGAATTTATTGACATCTAAAAAAACATAAATAGTGCTCAGGACTGCTTGATGCGTTGGAAGATATACAAACAATAGCGATAGCTGGCGCATGCTGCACGGCACGTGAATGCTCTGCGGCGGTGGCATATACATACTGCACTGTTAGCAATTGTTGGTAATTAGAGCACACTGTACTGTAGCTCATTCTAGGGGAGCGATGATGCACTATCTCGGTCTTGGATTTTCTCACCACCACATGTCACGCTTTGAGTGCTTAGATGCTTGCTCATTGGACTGGGCGAATGGGACAAAGGATCTAAGTACAGGGTGTGTTGATGCTACTTGGCACGGTCCAGGCTCGGCACATCCTAGCAGGCCGGCAGCCGCCAACACACGGCCATTGCCGTGGTAGTGTCAGTATTGTGTATTTACTGCTTACGCACTACAATTTGACGTTAGAGTTTTGATACTTATATTTTGACTAACAGTGTGCCCGCGGCTTTGCTCGCATGTGTTACAGCAGATAATACACTGGACCCCCGATTTTACGAATATTCACGATTTCTCTTATCACATTCGCAAAATCGCTACCTTCATAAATTCGATAGCAGCCTATTTACAACCCCCCCTCCCAACACCAACGTAAATATTTAAAATTGCATTTTTTCTGCAAAGTGGCTGTAATCAGGCCCCAACTTACGCAAAGTTTTGCAGGAAATTAATTAATGTAATACCAGAAAGATAAATTGAAATCAGTAGTCGGACATCACGCCCTTGTGCCAAAAAAATGAGAAAACCAAGCTTCCGAGTGTCTTCTCTCGAGCGAACAGCCTAACTTCCGCAGCGTTTAACAGAAAAATAAAGCAAGTGATAGTTGAAATATAAATTTGTGTCAATAGGCAGACGTCTTACGATGAAAAGAACACCGCTAAACAGTAGATATGACCAACCCTTGTCCCAAAAAAAAGAAAAACGAGAAAACTGAGCTCCCAAGTGCCTTCTTGTGAGCGAATAGCCTGATTTACGAAATGTTTAACAGAAAAATAAGGCAAGTGATTGTTGAAATATATACTTGTATGAATAGGCAGACGTCTTACGATCAAAAGAACACCGCTAAACAGTAGACATGACCGATCCTGCCCCCCCCCCCCCCAATGAAAAACCCGAGTGCCTTCTCGCAAGCGAATGGCCCGACTTCCGTAGCATCGGAACAAGTAGGTATTCATTGCATACAAACACACAGTGCCCGTATTCACCAAAGAAAGAAGGAAAAAGTGAATGTATTTATTTGTTGCACTGTTTTATATAACTTAACGTCAAAACAATTCATCGGTGTTTGATACTAAGTACACGTGAACGTCGTGGATAGAAGTAGCATGCAGGGAGAACAGATAGCGCAACTGTACGTACGTTCACAATATGGCGAATAGATAGCAGCACCATAGTATATACCGACATTCAATAAGCCAAAAAACGCCATTTTGTGACATTCATACCTAAAAACGTAGAAAATTACGTGTATAAGTGATGGCAAATGATCACTTTCACAGCCAGTATATTACGTAAAAATAAATAAATAATTTCAGGACTACGCAATACACGAATGTCATATTTATTTCCAAAGTTCAATATACCCAAGGTCTAGACAAATGTTTCTAATCGTGGCTGACAGGTAGCGCGATCATTGTGATCGCTCTGGCTTGTGAAATGTACATTTTACGACATGCAGTAACGCACTGTCAAAGCAAATTATGTGTCAAGTTAATTGTTTTAAGTACGTACGGTGTTACCACATTAAAGAAAGAATGATTTCACGCTATTATTTATGGGGTTCGTTTAATAATGTACATATACACATTCGGCACAAGGCAAGAGATATATTATACTTGGTGACGTGGAGAAATAGCCTAGAAGGAGGCCGTACTACATTTAAATGAGCGTGTGTGTGCATGTGCGGTCTGTAGTACAGTCTTCAATTAGATCCTAATTAGTGGTGCACCGATGTGACTTTACTGATTACCGATTCATTTACCGATTATGAGAAAAATAATCTGCAAATACCGATTCATTTGTTACCGATTATTATAATTATTAAGTTTTTACTGCTTAATATAAAAAAAATTCAATACTTATAATTACAGATGTTACAAAAGTGTTATCCTTAAAAAATTATACCACACTTGGTTTTTTTTCCTACTTGCCAAGGCAATAAAATGTTTTAATTTAATTCTTGTTACTAAAACATGTATATCTTCCACTTCACACCACTCAAAAATGTAAACAATACACAATGGCCAATGTTACCGTCAAAGAAATAATGGGTACGTCGAACCTGTAGGAAAAACTTGCGTCTTGCAGTAATGCGTTTGCCGCAACACAACGAACACTTCTAAACACAAGATGGCGCCGAGTGATCATGAGTCGCTAGGAATAATAGTGGAGAATGCAAGATGGCATGGAGTTTCAAAACATCTGCTACGAGAGCTAGTGGCATTTATTAAGTATTTTTCATGCCAACTCTATGGTAACAAACATAAAGAAACATTTCAGAATTTGAACATTTGTGAGTTACGTGTGTGGTAATTTAGTAATGAATCTAAAGACACACATATTAAAATTACGTTAGTCGCTAATTTTTTACTTGTTATCCATGAATCTTGAGTGTATAAATAAACTTGATAATCAGTTGGGAAATTAGATAAAGAATCGCCGGTTACAATTAACCGAAAATAGCCAATAATATCCTATTCCGATGCATCGGTATCCGCATTGGTGCTTCACTAATCCTAATACACTACATTGTAGTTGCAAAGACAGTAGGCCGGCTGGCTTGGCACAGGCGATGCTGTTACTGCCACATTTTTAAACAGATTTTCACTATTTTGTTTTTATTTTTAATATTGTGACTTACCAAATAATAACCGTAACTGTACAGTTCATGTTTCAGTGCTGTGAATTAAATAATATACAGTGAAACTTCCCTTAGCGGACACTTCCGAATAGCGGACACTTCCGAAAAACGGACATTTTTCCAATCACCGGCAGATTAACATGGGGTCTTATGGAGAAATACTCTCCAAATAACGGACACTCTTATTAACGGACGCGGACACATAGTAAGTAGTGAATAACGGACAAAATGCGCAAAAAAGGGGCGCGAAAACAGTTGCAAAGCAGCTTCAATGAATGTTTCGGCAGCGAGTCGTAACTTAGAAAGTGCGATTTGTACACCCCTTGTAAGCAGGTAGCGCGTAGCCTCGCGTTATCTCGACCCCCCCCCCACACGCACGCGCGCAGCTGCCGTGTAACTCGATCCTCCCACCACACACGCATGCGACGTGTGTTGTAGCGCTTAGTCATTGTTTACTCTTCTTTTCATGCACTTCACGTAATAGTGTAGCAGTCGTAATCGAGTGAGTATTTTGTGTGAAATGTCTCAGAAGCGTAAACGTTTAACTTTAGAGGATAAATTAGCTGTGATTAGGATGCGTGAAAAAGAAAAATTAAGCGTCCGTGACGTTGCTGCGAAGTTCGACGTGGGGAAAACTCAGATTGCCGACATAATAAAAAATAGAGAAGCAATACTGAAGTCGTGGACGGAGAATAGCTGCGGTTCC
>PNEQ01094250.1:0-16063 GCA_003012365.1 Medauroidea extradentata | reverse complement strand
ATTTGTTCAATATACAGCCCTTCGAACATAATTCCTCCCTGACTCATGTTTATTCGTAGTGATAGTCCCTGTGTCTGTGTGTGAACTTTAAATGAGTACGCTTGTGGGGAAGGGTGTTAGTGGAAATTGAGGCCGGACAGCTTGTCCAGGTATCTCGGCCGTGATTGTTCACGAGACCGTGGTGATACGGTCTCAAATCAATATGAAATATGTGGTCAATTTCTGGTCTTTTCCAGTTCTCTCTGTTGATGAACAGACCAAGCAGCATAGCGAGGACAGTTCTTCCATCCAGAGCAGCCTGCCATAGCACCCGGCAATGCACACACAAAACATTATAGGCAGTGCTATGCAAATAAAATACAATGTCAATAATATTTATACGAATATAAAATGACTGCCTTTCAGTGTCTGGCATATTTATTATTCAGTCAAGATGTTTGCAACTTGAAATTTTGCAGAGTCTGTTACAGGTTTTGCTGCACATTATTCTCAATGTTTTCTGAAGACAGCTGTGACATAATATTTGGTAATGCAAGCTCTGGTAAGAACTATGTTAATGTTTCAGCAAAGTGCTTTGTCTCTTAAGGCACAGACACACTACGCTGACGTTTCGTGTTAACACGTATTAACACGTGTAAATATATGTTACCGAAAAAAGTCATCATAACTTTTAAATGGGAGTGAGCAAGCACATGGTTGTGATGTGACGTGTTATGATGTGTCGTTACGTAAACTGACGCAGAGCGCATCATAACACGCTGCAACACATGTCACAACAAAATCTGGATCCCAGATTTTCATCAGACGTGTTATGCATCAGACGCAAAAATGGAGGAGCAACTAATAGAACTACTGCGTACTTACGAGTTGTACGCTCGTGTAAGTCGTGAAGTTTGCAGGTTATACCTACCACAGAAAACATTTCTCAAAGCACTTATCAGACCGCCACCATCCCTGATCCCCCACCTTCACCCCCTAAAACGTCTGTCAACAAACCTCCACACATGAACGTGCGTCAAAGAAAGAAGCAGCTTCCGGTTGACTCGATCCTTCAGGACATGGTCAAAGTTATGAAAGATAATAGTCGTGTGAGGTCTCAGTATCTTTCCAATGTCGCTGCACTTATTCAACACAAAAATAATCTCCACGACGAGACAGACCTGTATATTTTAAGCTTGGGTGGAACTGTCAAACGACTTACTTGTGAGGAACAAGCTAGAGTGAAAATGGAAATTGCTAATGCTGAGTTACGTAATATTCAACGTTCCCAAATAAGTTATAGTCCTGAAACACATTGCCCTCCATCACATTCTTCTGCATACACTAGTTCATGTGACATAGTGCCCTCTTCCCAACATGAAGTTAACCCCAATACATGTCCCAGACCAGAGAACTACATTTCCGAATACAATAAGTCTCAGACAGCATTGGCTAACTTTATTCAGTGTATAAAGTGATTCATTATATGTATTAAATATTTCAAAAACATAATTGTAGTTTTTCTTACCTCAAACACACGAGTCATTCTTCAACTGATACACTCCTTCTTAACAGAGTGTCACACTTCCTCAGTTTTGGAGCTACCACATATAGTAGCTCATAAAACAAATTTTTCATCATGTGGTAGTACATTAAAAACCTCTCCTCCTCGTCCAGAAGTCGTGGCATAAAATGATGAATATCACCCATTGTTAGCCTGTCTGCGTTTATATAGGATGCACCCACTCTCTTTTATTTTGTTGAGCTAACATGATGCATACTGCTACTGCACAGTCTTCCTCTTCATCAAGTTTGTCTTAAGTAGAGCGATTTCAGCCATTTGAACTACTTTTCACAAAACTGTGCATCCTGTTACGTATCAACACGTTATCTGATAATACAACACTTTGCCGTGTCATGTCACGATCTGACGTGACGTGATAACATGTGTTAATAAGTGTTAACAAAAAACATAAGCGTAGTGTGTACGTGCCTTTAGTTTAAAATGTTCTTTCTTAAACGGATTGCGGAGGTTATAAAATTGTGTCTATTTCCTCAACATAGTGATGTATTGTGCCCAATTTAATAACTATAATTAATTTAAAAAACACAAATTCTATCACTTTACAAAAGAAAGCAAAAACAAAAAGTTGTGGGCATAGCTAATAAGAAATACACTTGTGTTCATAATTAATTCAATGTGAATAGGTCCTTTTTTATTTAACCAAAACTGCCTTGGCTTGCAAATGTTGTTTACAGCTAAACTGCTGTGTCAGAAGCAGTACATTTAATAAGTTTTGACTGCAATTTATGGAATAAATTTTTGCTTTATATAAATATGTTATAGTAAAATAGAATGTTTTCACTCCCCTCCAGATGCCCTGACAAAGGATGTTTACTTATTCAGTTAAACATTAATTTTATTATGAATTTATTTAGTGTTCCATACGTGCTAAGCAATGAATCTTATATTTTTGTTTGCTATTACGAAGATGGGAACAAGGACAATGGGCAAAACAGTGTAGTAAAGGAATGTTCAATGTATTCATACGTATGCATGTTCTTACACCTACACATCCAGCTTAGATCTACTACGTTATAAGTAATATCTGGTGGGCCTCCCAACTAGGCCTGTTATAAACTTTCGAGCTTACCCGTAAGTTTGCCTAGACATTTTCCTGGGACAGAGATGTTTTGTGCCGAACGACAAGTGCATAGGCCTACTGTAGCAGCCCATTTTCTTACATTAACAATGTGGACAAAGTGCATTTGCTTAATTTTCCTGTTCAGTGGCTACATTTAGGTGCGATACCTTTGATGCACAATCGGTAACCACGACCAGGCGACTTGAATTGATAGAATAGTTCGTAATGTGTTCAGTTGCTTTGAGGCGACTGCGAACAGCAACCAGAGTGCGCGACAAGCGACAGTGAAGAGCGACCTGACACATGTATTTCGTCATGTACTCTCAGTGTGGCGTTATTGTTCGAAGGCATCGCCATGTCCGTCAAAGCACTTCCGAAGGCCTTAATAAACCAAGTAAATTGAAAACTGTGCAGATGTAGAGTGAGCTGGAAGATACATATTTCTCAACATATACAAGTGCACTGTACCCAGGTACACCTTCTATATCCCCATACACTAATTTTAGTGACCACACAACAAACAACCTTGAAATAATTACTGCAATTAAATCAGTATGGCTGCATCTACATCTTCAGAACATAATATTTGTGGGCCTCATCTTAGCAGCCCTCAACACGCGTTAAAAATATGTGTCAATTGTTCTAAAAGTCATGTTTTCTTTAACATTTACTATTTAATGCTATTTTATACTAACTTGTAAGAAGATTTAAAGTTAACTACTGCAGTTCTTATGTGTATAACATTTAGCTATACTGGACGTTCGCGAAAGTATGTTGAAAACATTGAGAGATAATTCCTTGTAAATATGAGGTAAAGTTTCATAGTGCAAGTTTTTGGTTAGTGCAAATCTTAAAGGAGAAATTCGCGATTGAAAATTGACACTAAAAAATCAACATTTGTTGAAATAACCAAAAGAAAGGACAGATAGGTAATTAATTTCCAGGCATGGTTTAGTAACAAAATCTGCAACCTGTGAAAAAAATTGTTTCTAACATCTTCACTGTCAGTAGATAACTGTGTCAGTCAAGGCTTTTTTTTTAGATAGTATTTTTTATTATTGAATTTTTTGCTATTAATGAAATGGTTTGCAGCAGGAGGGAAAAAAAAAACAGTCTCCTTGTCGCAACATGAAGTGAACAGTTTTCTAGACAGTGGACGTAGGAAATTTGGAGCCTTCCAGGCAGACAACACGGAATACAAAGGACGTTTGAGCAACTCCTCTATAATTTTAATTAAGGGGAAAGGTATTGTAAACCAGTTTTTTTCACACACGCAGATATTGTTATTGTTAAAACTCACCTGGAATGTCATTATTTTTTCTCTTTACTTCCAGTTTTTAATGGTATTCTTAAATGTCTATATATAACTGCCAATATCTCCCTTAGTATTTGCGCCAACCGAAAACTTACCACATTTTTACAAGGAATTATCTAGCAAAATTCGTAACATACTTTCAAGACCATGAGTTATATCACACTTAAAATTTAACTGTCCTCGATGACATTACTGTAGGTGCAATAATTCCTAACATTTACATACAGGATGTCCAGAAATATACACATTTCAAGCCTACCACGCGAATCCAGGGCTAAATTGGAGACAGAAATGTTAGAGGGAAAATGTATGACAACATTTTACAAGCACAATGTGGCAACACTGCATGGACAAGTCTCCTCTTGCACTTCACGCCCAAGTATTATTTAATGTATATTACATCAAGGAAACATAGAATTATGTTCGGGATTTTAACCTGCACCCATAATATGCAGGTCAGAAAAGTAGTGGTAAGATATCTGTAGAGTGCAAGAAGTGATTAAGTACAGAGTAGTGTTGCCATATTGTGTACATAGAGTTTCATTGTACATTTTGCCACCTATATTTTCGTCTTTAATTAAGCCCAGGATTCACACAGTGGGCTCATTACACACTTATTTCTGGATGCCTGTATAGCAACTCAAACGTAATAAATAGTATTACTTAAAAACTGTATTAGCTTACTGTAAGACACAAAACATATACATTATGTCTGACTTTGCAACTAATTATATTAACATGAATAAATCAATGAACATCTGAACACAATTATATGACTCATACTCACTACTTGATTAATTTTGGTTTATTTTCGTCTAAAAAAACTTCTTGATTATATGATGTGCATATAAATCACAGAAAAGAAAATGGTTACTAATATAAACATAACATATTTTTACAGTAATTAAAGGTGTTAGCAGTTCATTTTCAATATGGCATCACTGATTACACTAAAATAGACTTGGCACAATTTTTTTTCACACAAGTCAATGAAACATTTTGCACCACTGTAATGGATAATGACAAAGTTTTAGCAGTTTTTTCTTTGCAGTTTGTGTGTAGTACTAACATTTAAACTTATTTCTCGTGCTTTATTTCGTAAAATACAAATGCTAGACTTGGTTCTTAAGTATCTGTGGCCTACTTTTACAAAGGACAAGTTGTCTTTTAGTAAACGTAGAATTTTTATTTTGTCACTCAAACTAAGAACTTTGCGCTCTGGCTTCGGTTAAGGATCACTACAGCATTCCTTTATGAGAGACATTAAACTGCAGGCAATGGAATTATACATAACTGCACACAGTATACACCTATATGTGCACTCTAAGACTGTATCCTACATGCTCGCAGTTGAAGCGGGCAGGTGAAAAGTAGGTAAGCAAGACAATGCAAGACTAGTTGTATTGTTACGCCGATAAAATTTGGATAGTTAAAAATTTAGTAGAAGAATTTTTTTTTGGTTCAGATGGTTGTTATATTTTGTTATGTTAACTTTTATTTTGTGTTTGTGAGTTTCGTACTTGTGCTAGGCCGAGAAGGTGTTGTTGAAACTTAGGATTTCTTTTCTGCAGTTTTTTTGTTTAGCGACGCCGCGCATGGCGTGAGGTCACTGTTTGATTTACCGTGCTGTTAGCAACAAGTTGAGTTGTCGCCTCATGTATGCGTGGGGTGAAGAGTGGCTGAGCGCGCGGAGCTAGTTAGCATTTTCTTTCCCTGCGATCACTGTACTCGCGGAGTGGTTTGTGTTGTTTCTGCTGGCGTACGCGACCTTGGAGTGAGTTTATAGATCGAGAGGCGTGTCCACCCCTCCCCCACACTTGCTCTCTCTCTCTCTGGGCACCCTGCGCAACTGCTATATCTGTCTCTCTCTATTCTGACGCTCTCTCTGTCCTTCCCCTGCCTCTTCCTTCCTCTACCCCGCATGGCAAGTGTAGTGAAGAGTTTGTTTTGCTGGATGCGGTGCTGTTCTTTTTTCGAGCGTCTGGGACGTGTTGCTTTGCTCATCAATTGGTCGGTGTACCTTCTAGTTTTTGTATGGTGATTGGCGCAGTATACTCCACGTGGAGTCGGGTCAATACTCAGTGGTGTGTTAGTTAGTTAATTACTCCCGAGAAGAAATACGCTGAGTGGTGAGTGCTTTTATGTGGCATGTATTGTCATCATGTCGAGAGTCGCTTGGTGATCGAGGAACAAGACTCATGAAGGGAGTAGAGGACTCCTTATCATGGCGACCTAAGATAAGTAACATAGGTTTTTAACCCTTTCTTGTAGTTTGTAGATGTTTTTGCTGATCGCATAATGTAGTTAATTTATTGTACGACTGCTTGGAGTCGTGGAGCAGTCTGTAGTTAGAGACTGACGCGAGAACATGTAGAGAAGTGAGTCGAGGCGGTGAGTTTTTCTCTGTCGCTAAACCGCCTACATTTCTTTGCAGCTACCAGTCGGTCTACCTTTTTGTTGAGGTTATTAATTTGGATTGACACTATTGGAACTTAGTTTTTTTTTTGTTTTTGTAATTTAAGCCAAAGTTTTAAACGAGTCATTTTGAGTTGTTTATTTTTCTTTTGGTCTGTTAAGGGTTAAATGGACTTTGACGTTTTGTCCAGTTACATGTTGTGAATAATTTTTTTGTTTTAGGGTTTTGAAGTTATTTATTATTATTATTATTATTTTTTTTTTTAACATTTTAGATGATAGATGTTTATTTTATAATTGGTCTTATCTTGTGGTGATATCTATTTCACTGTTTTTAAAGTTAAGGTTATGAGAATTTTACACAATTTTATAGTATTTTTAATTTATTAAGTTTTAACAGAGTTCTGCTATTTACTTAGTTTTTTCCTTGCTCATAAAATAAATCTTTTATTGATTTTTGTTTTAAAATCTTTTTTGATGCTTCATGACCAAGGGAATAATTCTAGCTAACTCCAGTCCTTTGTTTTTTAATTATATTTAAAGCTCTTGTGGAATTTTGCCGACAAAGCTACTGAATTTTTAAAAAATTAAATTGTTTTGCTTGCATTTGTGGTTTTAAATTTTGTTTTTTAATTATAGGCTGAAAGAACCTTACTGAATTATTATTGTGAGAGTTTTCTTGTAACGTGAGAAAGCGAACACTACCGCTGTAGTCTTTGTTAATAAATGTTTTAGAATTTTGTTTAACCAAAACAAAGCATTTTATTTCATGATTAGTGAAACCTGAGTAGCCTGCAATATGAGAGTTTGTTTTGGTGTAGAATTTTTGAAAGTTCAAATTTAATTTTTCTTCCTCTAGATCTACTTTTTTTATTAGTTTTTTTGTTTCTTTACTTTGTCAGTGTGCTTTAGTGGCTTTAGTATTATTTTTTTTAGTTATTATAGTAGTTTTAGTGTAGAAGCTAACAGATTCCTCAACCTCTCGCTTGTTAACTCCGACCCCAGTACCTATGCTCCCTTAGAGCTGCTACCACCCCTGTTGTTTTGAAGTGCACTAGTAGCAAAATTTATTTAAGTCGAGAAGCACGTGGTGGTGATTTATTTTTGGTTGTTGATTTTGTCGTTGCCCTTAATTGTTGATATTCATTTTGATTTGTCGATACCTAACGGGTGAAATCGTCGGCTACCTGGTTGACGGTTTAGCTCATTACAATTCACTGCGGCTGACAACACAAAACTAGCTGCTCTTGTACACATTGAGTAGCTAAAACAGAAAAATATTTAATTCTTAGGTATTTCATATTTGCTGGATAACTTTTTTTGTTATGTTTTTTTCTCATTTTCACGAACCGCAGATGTGACGTCCGCTGATAAGGAGGCCAAATGTACCTAGAAGTGACTGTCCTATGTAGGATTTCTCATGATCTGTACTGAACATTTTTGTGGTTGTTATGGTTACGTAAAATACTGACAAACTGAATGATTTTGCAGTCGGAGTGTACAATATTGCTAGATTGTTGTTGAATAGCAGGAGAACCTCAATAACTCAAAACTGTAAAAACACTCGAAGCTGATTCAGACATTATAATTCTGTCCACAGATAAGGGTCGTGCTACAGTCCCCTTAAACAGAACAGATTAAATGCAAACAAAATCACAGAAGTTATATTTCAACTGACACAGAAATATTGATACAGCGAGAGAATTTGATCAGCGCTAAACATTGAGGTCTTTAGTGTTGATAAGGAGTGACATAAGGTATGGAGGATGAAGGAGGCGGGGGAAATGGAAAATCCCAGAGAAAACCTGCCAACCAACTGCATTGCCTGGCACAATTTTCACATGCGAAAATCCAGGGACCAACCCCACCAAGAATTGAACCCGGATCACCTTGGTAGGAGGTGAATGGCCACCGTGGCTCTTAAATATCGATAAATACCTGACTGCAAGCATAAAGTATGTCACTGAAGAAACACAAGGACCACATGTCTAGCAGTACGAAAAGATTACACCACACAGCAGCAAACCACTTCACATTTATAACCTTCCAAAAAAGCCATAAACCAGGCATGCATTATTACCAGATCTTTAGCTCTTGCAGTTCACTATGTCAAAACCTCTTAAGTTCCTACTGAAAATTACTGAACCACTCACAGGTCACACATCTTCTTTTATAAAAGACTCTGGCCATTTCATTACCATAGCTCAAACACTGGAGACAACATCATATTGCACTTTAGTGAGCTTACTGTAGAAAGTCTCTTCGTCAAGGTAACTCCTGTAGCTGAAACACTCCAAGGCCAAAGAAACAAAGTTGGAAAAGGAATGACACTGTTATTTATGCCTTTTCCATGACATCGGCCAAGGGCCAGCAGTGGCAGTAAGCTCGTAATGTTGCCATAAATCCATAGGAATAAGCATATATATGACCACAGACTCATGAAATATTTTATTAATTTAGCATTCTAGTGTTTTGCAAGTATTCTTTTCCACAGGATCATTGATTTCGTATGTCTAGTGTTTCTTTTTCAAAGTGGTCATGACGGACATTCAAACTGCGCCCGGAAATGTTCCGAGGTTTGGTCAACTCATTTTGATTATTTAGAAACATAATTAACATATTTTAAGTTATTTTAATGCCTGATTCAACATGTAACCTGTTTTAGCAATGTATAATTCATTTAGTACCATTTTTCTACATTTAACGTAACAATTTATTTAAAATACCATTTCTGGAATGGTAGAGAACAATCATGTGTGTGGCGTCTTCCTGCAGTTCGTCACAGGCTTCTTGCGAGGTAAGACGCTGTCCGTGTACACTCCATCATTGTTTCACTGAAGTAGATTACCACAGTTATTAACACAGCGGAACATCATTTTTCGTACACATTTTTGCCAAGTATTCCCCTGGCAAGTGCCATTTTACTATATTTAATCATTATTACCGTAAATGGTACTTTAATTTAGAACAGCTTGTGGGCTTTGATCATGCCACGTGGCTAGGGACTTTGTAATTGGCAGTCATCCGCAAGTCGATGATGATTATTCAGTGTTTTTAATTGCCAGTTTTGTCAAGGCATGTTTATATTATTCAGCAACATAATTAAGAACCATTTTCATGCAACAGTTAATATTTTACAGTCGGTCACCAACGATGCCATTACTATCATTGTAGAGTGAACAGAGGGACAGTGTGCATTCATTCATACATCATTTTGCATATGGTTCACGTAAGTTGCATCTCATTTCTTGTGTGCAGTCAAATTCATCAGCGAGTACCACTATCGTCGTCAATGTGCCAACCATCACCATACCATTGCGTATCTCGGGGATAGGTTCGACCATATGATGTCATAGTTGGAAACAGCATCGTACACCCATAATCCACGCCCGCTTCCCGAGCAAAACTGTAGTCCATCACAGCGGCCATCAGTTCTCTGCTCTATACGGAGCTGCGTTTCCAAATGCAGTGGGAGCACCCCGCACAACACCACATTCAACTCATACAGCATATGTAGGTGCGAGCACAGCTTCCTTCCACCGCCACATGTTGAACTGACGTATCATAAAATTAATTCAGGCACACTGTATTCAGTACGTAATAAATCATGGTAATAAGAGATAATGTTTTCATACTATTTGACCGTATCATATAATGGTGCTCATGTCAAATAAGTAAAACTAAACCATCACCACACCTGGAACAAGACAATGTAACTGCTGAGTATTTACTTATGTGTCCGATGGATAGACATTATAAATAAATGATAAATACGAAAACAGTAGCTAGTATATGTTGATGCCAATTATGTCGTACGGAGAAGTGATACCTATTACCTAAAGGAATAATGTTAAAGTAAAGGCTGGAAAAGATAAATTTATTAATATACATAAAATTTACTGATGCCATTCCCTACACAACTAAATCTAGAGGATACCATTACACTGCACAGAAACATAACTTACTGACATATTCTGTGGGCGGTTCTCTCATTCGCGATGTGACGTAGATTAAAGAAGGATGGTTTAATTTAGTGAAAATCTCAGGTTTCAAAACACTGTAATAAAGAAAACCTCAGCTCAACAGTCGTTGAAAACATGAGACCTCAAACTCATACCTCTGGCCTTGGGAGTATATGTTCTAAATAAAAATACCAATGTTTCAAAAGTTGTAGCATTGCAGGACAAGGGTTTTTATTTGGTGAATCAATATCTTATGTGATCGTAATTTTCTAATATGTTTAAAATTGTAATTTTAATTTAGTGGATTCGGTTCCAGAGGGGAAGAGTAGAGACGCAGTTATTTAGTCCTGAATGTTCTAGATAGGGCGTAATGTTTGTTTGTTATGGCCAGGTGGCCTTGGTAGGAGGCAGTAGCTTTGTTTTCTTTTCCTGTTATAGTTTTTTCAGCGGGAGTTTTGGCACTGTTTGTTTTAATGCGTAGTTTACGATTGTGCCCAAGAGGGTTCTAGATAATGGAACGAATGATGGTCACACCATCGGGAACAAGCCAATGAGAGCACAGCGTGTGACGCCCCTTCGCCCTTCGTTCTGGAATGTTTTGCCTCCGCCATGTTTTAGAATAAGTCGTGACGCGATCCAGAACGGACGAGCGAGGGGCTGCGGCCCAAAGAACCTTATGAAGTGAAGTTCGGAAGTTGAAACTTAACATGCACGGGTAGCACCGCGGTCTCCATTCTTTGACCTTTCTTACGGACAAGCTTTAACTCTACAAAATTCGTTTCCACCCGTTCATATAGGCAGCTAGGTGCAAAGAGCCAGGATGGCTACTCATTCTTCTCCGCCGCGTGTGTATATTTCACAGTGTGCTAAATTTTCTGACTTTGTTTCGCTTAATTATCTGATATAGTCTCGCTGCATTTCTGCTTGTAGTTTTCTGTGAACCGGATCCACCGTGTTAAGACAGTGTATTTTGTGCCGATGTAAACTAAAAATCTAATAAACTAGCAGTCTTGGATCATAGTTGAGTTTATAATTTTGTGACTAACTTCTCTGAATTGGCTAATTTCTATAAATGTCCTAAATTTGGTCTACAAGGCAACGTAACCAACAAATGTACTGCCAGTAAATTCCGGAGTACTTGACTACAGATGAAGAGAAATGTTCCAGTTTTCATCCCTGCCGTTTTGGTTGGGTGATTGTCGAGCTAGTGCACTGGTCTAGGTGGACTGGTGTGCTACAAAGTCTTTAACACAACAAATAAATATTATACGTAATTCAGGTGGACCATTCTCTTGACACATGTTAAATCCAAAATTTTGCAGACATAGTTCCAACACATGAAATTCCAAGTGGTGGATAATCATAATATAATAGAGTCAAATAAATAAGGATAAATGTGTCAGTCTTACAGTCTCGTAGTCGCTGACTTGAAGATCACCACAAAGCTATTGCTTCGAAGAGCTAATCAAAATTTTTGCCTCTTCTTAAATGGCCAAACTTTTGTAGGTCGATTTCCTACTCTAATCTCTCTCCCTGGAGCTTCCTAAATTACGATGGCGGCAGATAAAGATAGATTCTTGCATACCTATCTGCCGTGACATCTTGCTGGTATGAAGGGGAGATAGAGAAGAGAAACATTTCAACACAAATGTTTAAAAGGGTCTGGCTTTGTTACCTAGGAGGTTTTAAACTTCTGCCCATAGAAATAGGAGTAAAATAAATGCTAAATGGTGCATAAACTACTGAAATTACTGATACATTATGTTAATTAGGGTATCATTAGTAAAATAAATAAAATATTTAAATATTGAAAATACACAATTCAGGCTATTAAAACATAATTTGAGGCAGTATTTATAATTTAAAATTCAAGTCCAAAAATAACACTGTAAACAAAAACATTAATAAAATACAAGAAAACCACAATTAATTTAATACATAAGCCAAAAAGTATCTGTAATACCATTACAGAACTGTCCCACCTGCTATTGAACTAGTTAGTTTTACAAAAACACCTGGGAAATAGCATAATTCCTTCACAGTTCAAATAAAGTACAAAAAACAAAAATATTGTTGACAAAGTTCCTAACACAAATAAATAAAACAGACAAGACTCAGAAAAGTGGTTCTCATCGATAAATACAGTGGAACCTCTATCTATTGAACCCTCATGTATTGAATTTCCGCATCTATGGAACACTTTCTGTGGTCCCATTTCTTATTTGTCTGCATTTCAAGTCCACATCCATTGAATGTCTGCATGTACTGAAATTTTTTGTCAGTCCCCTGAGAAACAATGGATAGAGGTTCCACTGTAAATCACAGTCTTACCAATATCAATGACTGAAAAGTCTTAAGCCACATAAAACATCAACACTTCACTGAAAAATAGAACAAACATTGAAAACATAATGTACAATAAACAATCTCTCTTCAATAGTGTTTGTAAGCTGAAAATTTTCTATCCAAATACGTTAAACAGTAAATTCAAATACATAAAAAACTCCGTTTCACAACAAAATATGGTACAGTACAACAGTACAACAGTACTCCGCTAGATTAGTAGCCCTGCTTCAATCTGCTTGTGACGTCATCTACGCCGCAGGTGTCTGTTGTTTACAGTGAGTAACGGCCAGTTTCGCATTATTCCATTCAACAAATGTAGCGTCTCGTAGCTTGCCGCTTGTACTCGTAAAAATACATGGTAAACTCTGGCGGTTTACTCATTACCATGTCGGGACATCTTCTTAAAAAATCAGTTTGTTTGTACCGTAATACGAATGCAGAAGATTGCTATGCTAAGTTTATGTCAGGAAATACATGTGCAGTCACCATTCACTCATTAGCACAAGGTATTAAATACGTTATTTGATAACATTCTAAAATGCAATCACTCACTTGGACAAAGTTTACAGGCCAGGTATGATAATTGTTCCTAACTTGCACTAAAATAAATATCTTTGATAACGTTCAATCAAATACCTAATAATAGTTCACATTGTTGACAGACACATTTCAAACCAAGTTAGTATTCATTACGAAAATAAACATTACTGGGTTGTGATGATATTCATTAATTTCTCTTGTTAGTACTTAACTGATTTATCGTAACATTCATTGTTAAGGTTCAATTTATTTAAAAACTGATTAAAAATTAACTGTGAAGTTCGAGGTAAAACACACTTCATATAATGTAATAATCCTGTCAAAAGTTCAAGATTACACTATCTTACTGGTAGCTTCTCTTCTTAGCAGCAGTAGACATCATCTTGTCAGTAGCTAACACAAAAAATTTGTTTTCAGCATATTACTGTGGCAGTGAGTAAGGGTGGTATGCTCCTTACATTGGCACTACCTACTCGACTGCTCAAATAAACAAAACCTGAAGAACCTAGTCAACATTTAATGATACACTAACTAAAGTATGGACTGTAGTGCCAATTTTCCTAAGTCTGAAATAACGTCATAAAGCCATAAACTTGAAATAATTAATACAGATAAAATTGATAGTAAATAACACATAAACACAATCATACATACAATATCAAACAATAGCAGATTTCAAACTCTTGTAATGAAAAGTAGGTGTAAATAATTCACCTTGAAAAATTCAATCTCATAAATCAGACATAAATCAGAATGGTGGTTGTGCTCAAGCAAAAACGATCATCAAGGCTGCATTGCCTTTGAAAATGTCTTCAATTTTGTCAGCTCGTCCACAATCTTCATATTGGATTAACCATATAAACAGTAAGAACTTAGCCTGTTAGTACACGATAGGGATGCTAGGAGCGTGCATGTCTCATATATGTTCCTTCTCTCTCTTGATATTACCTAGTGGTTAAAACTCTTGTGATGTAGTAAACTAATAATTTATAGACCTCACTTGCTAACAATGATGAACTAACAGAAACAAACAAGGTATGTAGTATCCAGTGTCAATTGATAACATCTCGTCTGAAATAACAATACAGCTTGTCATATCATCAAGTAAACTAGGTGTAGGTTACAACAGAAATTTGCACAAACTTCTCTGTGGGAAAACTAAGTGATGGCATTCTCAAAATAGGTTAGGTTGAGTTTACTCATACTAGAGGCAGAATCGTCTATGGCCTAGAGAATAAAACTGCTTCAATAAATATGCGTCCTTACACAGCGGTGGCTATTAGGCTTCACTCGTCTGGTGGTGTCTAATAATCCCCTCAATAAATAAATAAATATATATATATATATATATGTATGTAGGCCGTCAACAACATGGTATACCCCTAGTATCATTGTAATGTCAGATATATGTAACTCCTTGTAAGCTTAAAAATATTATAACTAAAACTTAAATGGTGAACGCTCTCTAATATCAAGGCTGTTATGATCAGCAACAAAAAACAATCACTTAGTAACCTGTTCAAAAACAATAGATACATGCGACCAACGCCTAGGTTACTACTGTGATAACCATCCAGTAGCTTCTTTCAAATAGATGTTCAATATTTAGGTGACACATAAAAACGTAACTGCGTGACGTTGTATTTTCCTGCTATAGCTCCATCTGGACTTGTCAGTTCATAGCAGTTATTTTGTATAACTTTAGAGATGGTAAAGGGTCCATCAAAGATCAAACAGAGTTTCTTAATAACATGGTCAAATAGCAAACTCATAGGATTGGTTCTCCTCAGCACAAGATCTCTAATTGCAAATTTATTAGTTTTGCTGACCTTGTAATGTTTGCGACGACTTTCCGTAGCAGTAAAGATTCTTGACGATACAAGTTTTTCTATCTCTTGTCTTACTTTTTCTGGATCTTCTTGAGGCAGCGAGCACTCTAATTTAGGTAAGTACTGTTTCACGTTCAATATATCATCAGAGTGACTAGTGTCATCAACCATCTCTAGTTTAAAGTTGGTTGGTTGGTGGTTAGTTGCATTTGAGGAGATGTAGAAGAACATTGGTGCTTTAGGGTTTAGAGGTTCGTTTCGAGCAAAATAACCTCGACTGGTCGATGCAGAAGTTCGGTTCGATTGATCGATCATACCCTGGTTATCACTGGATTGGTTAGGGCTAAAACATTGGTTTGCTGGCACATACGAACTACCTAAGCTGTTTTTATATTTAAACTCAGATTTTATGCTAGATGAATTGACCACTGTCATCTGGTTCAGACGAGCAGCAGGTACCAACTTACCTTTTCATGGAACTAATTACTAGGTATGAGCCGATATGGAAAAACTGATTACCGATTGTGATTACCGGTTACATTAAAAATTCGAATGCGACCGATATTCTAAACCGATTGTGAATGTCAATGAATGTGACCGATTATTGGACCTACATAAATTCAAAATAATATAATAATACTGAAACTAACATTGACAAAAAAATTATGTATATATGTAATTACTAGGAAGGCCTAAGTACGATTGACTTTTGCATTATTACAAAGTCTTTAAATAGAAAAAAACAATTGAAAAGCATTTAGAAGTTTTTAATGCCTTTTCTTAAAATTAAACTTGCTTATAAAAAAACACTTCTGTCAGTTGCAACACGACACAATACGTATAGTTAATTGTTTTTAGGTTTTCGTGAAGAAACACAAGTTGGTTAATTTTGTGAGGTTTTAAGTTGCAGCGCTTCTTTTCACTGACAAGTCCAGCCGAAGAAAATAATCGTTCTGATGCAACAGAACTTGAAGGAATACTCAAAAAACGAATCGCAACACGTTTAATGGATGGGAACAAATTTTCATTTCT
>PNEQ01094249.1:0-16065 GCA_003012365.1 Medauroidea extradentata | reverse complement strand
GCATAACTCTTGTTATCTACTCATATATACTTGACTACATTCTTTCATACCTTGCGTAACTCTTGTTATCTACACATATATGCTTGACTACCTTCTCTCATACCTTGCATAACTCTTGTTATCTACACATATATACTTGACTACCTTCTCTTATACCTTGCATAACTCTTGTTATCTACTCACATATACTTGACTACCTCTCTCATACTTTGCATAACTCTTGTTATCTACACATATATACTTGACTACCTTCTCTCATACCTTGCATAACTCTTGTTATCTACACATATATACTTGACTACCTTCTCTTATACCTTGCATAACTCTTGTTATCTACTCACATATACTTGACTACCTTCTCTTATACTTTGCATAACTCTTGTTATCTACACATATATACTTGACTACCTTCTGTCATACCTTGCATAACTCTTGTTATCTACTCACATATATTTGACTACTTTCTCTCAAACCTTGCATAACTTTTGTTATCTACACATATATACTTGACTACCTTCTCCCATACCTTGCATAACTCTTGTTATCTACTCATATATACTTGACTACATTCTTTCATACCTTGTGTAACTCTTGTTATCTACACATATATGCTTGACTACCTTCTCTCATACCTTGCATAACTCTTGTTATCTACACATATATACTTGACTACCTTCTCTTATACCTTGCATAACTCTTGTTATCTACTCACATATACTTGACTACCTTCTCTCATACTTTGCATTAACTCTTGTTATCTACACATATATACTTGACTACCTTCTCTCATACCTTGCATAACTCTTGTTATCTACTCACATATACTTGACTACATTCTTTCATACCTTGCATAACTCTTGTTATCTACTAATGTATACTTGACTACCTTCTCTCATACCTTGCATAACTCATGTTATCTACTCACATATACTTGACTACCTTCTCTCATACCTTGCATAACTCTTGTTATCTACTCACATATACTTGACTACATTCTTTCATACCTTGCATAACTCTTGTTATCTACTCACATATACTTGACAACCTTCTCTCATACCTTGCATAACTCTTGTTATCTACTCACATATTTTTGACTACCTTCTCTCATACCTTGCATAACTCTTGTTATCTACACATATATACATGACTATCTTCTCTTATACCTTGCATAACTTTTGTTATCTACACATATATACTTGACTACCTTCTCTCATACCTTGCATAACTCTTGTTATCTACACATATATACTTGACTACCTTCTCTCATACATTGTATAACTCTGCTTATGTATACGTATACTTGACTGTGTGGGAGCTGTCATTGTCAAACTAGGGTTTCACAATGTTGTGGGACGTAGCTGAAACTAAATAATTTTATTTCGGTCTGCTAGTTACTCCTAGGACAGTTGCCATCCATCTTGCAGTGAATGTCTTTTGTTTTTTGGTCAATGTGAATTGTGATTGTCTATTTTGTTTTCCAAATATTCCTTTTTTTTCAGAACATTGGCCAATGGGCAATGTATTATGTTTTTTTGTGCCTTGTAATTTTTTTTCCACCTCATAACAAACATATTTCTTCTAAATTGTGATTTCTGTATGAGTGTTTTGTCATGTGAGGCCATTAAAAATATTTTATTTGCTATGGATCTGAGATTGGTATTGCATTTTGTTTAGGCGTATTTATTTTTTATATTTTATTGCATTAAATTAAATTAAATGAAAATAATATTATTAATTACGAACAATTTGAAATGTATAAAGAAATTTCATTTGTCCATTAAACACAAATATTGCCTAGGTGTGGATGGAGAGTACGGATTCTTCTGAGTAGGTAATCTTTCCTTGTTTAAAGTAATTTTCATCTCACATTTTCATTTATGAACCTTTCTACGACATTGAGAACTTGTCTTATCTCTTTTTCTTGGTATTTCACGTTCATATTTTTTTTTTCTCATTGAAGGTCTGTAACATTTTCGATAGTAAAGGAGTATCTAATTGTAAAAGAATTTTAAAAAAAATTTGACTGGATGAAATGGTTAGAAGGACTTGCATCTCTATTGATAAATGCATTGATATTGTGACTACTATACCAGTACGATGAAATGAGGCATTGCAATGAGGGGCGTGTGTTTATTTGTGCAGGTTCTGTGAGGAGGTGGTGCACGTGCTAGGACTGGACTGGGTACTGCTGTTTCTCCAGGGACATATTCATCCATGTACTGTGGTATGGGGATTACGTGTGCTCGTGGTGCTCTGCTCATGCCCCAATCTGCTGCCCCTCTTCCGTGAGGCAGGACCTCCCAGTTGTGGTGGCTGGCTCACTGACACACATCTCCTTCTGCGTTCGGGCATGGCTGTCGTGCTTTGTAAGTTCATGTGTCTTTGTCTTACTCATTCTTTCATAATATTGCATTTTGTTTACCAATGCTGGGGAAGACGGCGAGAGACAAAAGCAAATCTTTAAAATTACATGTTTAAATAATGTGATTACACTGAATCACTCTGGCAGTTACATAGTTAAATATGTAACTGTAAAGTAGGAGTTTGCAGCATGTACTATTGCCTAATTGATTACTAATACACTTTATAATGTATGTTCTTTTCATTACCTGAGGGAAAAGTCCTCATCTTGTCAGAGAGTGCCAATGTTACGCGTTCCACTGACAATACATAAAATACACATATTTGTAAAACTACATTTAACTTAGTATGCTGTTGTAACCAGTGAAAATATTCTATTTCAGATGTTTGTATAACTACCTTTATTGTCTTGATTTGTTACCCTTCTTGCTCTGTCTGATAGATACTGTGTTTAAACAGTGTTATTGACTTGTGGTGCTGCTATTCACACATTAGTAAGGAACCATAAAAATGTTGAAGTGACTTCCAAAATAATGTGAAGTTTGGTGTAGTTATAAGGTATCCATGAAATGTAATGTATTTTCATTAAAAGCGATGTTTCACGCAAATTCAGATGCCTTGCCACAATTCAATTCAGGAACAATATCCGAAATGTGAACTTGTGGAAAACTGTGTGTACACAGTTGCTAACACTAGGTGCATGTCCCTTTAGGTTAGTGGAATTGTGCTGTCTATTAGTATGGTTTTAAAAAGGTGATGTAATACCCTCTCTACTGTGGCTAATAGGGTGGGGGGGTATAGGCATTTACTCATCCCAAACGTTCTTCCATCCCCACTTTTATTAGAGTGGGGAGTCCAGGAGTCCTCCCCTGGGAAAATTTATATTTTTAGGTGGTAAATGGTGTTATTTAAGGTCATCTTCGGTAGTTTTTCAGAGGTTTAGAAAACTTTATTTTTAACCAAAATAATTATGACATGAAAGAGTCTCTACATGATTATTTCACATGTATATAATCATAATTTTAACCTAAATTTTTTCGTAGCAACAAACGTCACATGTTTATGATTTGTGCACCGAAAGAAAACCCAACATTGTGATGAAAATGTCAAAATCAATCAAAATACTTTTTACTGGTGAACGGTGCAATAATTTACAAACGCCTGCATTGAATTGTGCACTTACTGAGCAGTGCACTGTACGAGTATGACTGCACATAGTGTAAATTTTTTTCATAACATTTCGTTACACCGACATAAAAAAATTACCGATCATGACCGTAAGCAATTTTAGTAGCTGGTATAAATATTCTTAATCTAAAACATCATTTCAAAATACCTAAATGTAAGTTATAAAAAAGTAACGCGCTAAGGAATGTGTGATTTCAAAAATTATGTATTTTTCAAAGAAATTTTATAATATAGCCTACATTATTGTTATTGGTATTGACAGTTGACCTCGCCTTGTTTTGAAATCAATCGACAATTAGTGTATTGCAGAAAAATTGCGTGAATTCTTTACCATTATTTCCAGTCTTTTCTTCCATATATCTTACTGTCTTACTACACTACACTGTGTGGGAATCACACCATCACTTTTCGCCTTCAATTTTTTCTTGTCTGCACATTTACTGAACCACAAATTGAAGCCGCCTAGGGTTTTCCGTTAGTTCTTTCAAAATTTCACCCATAGATATTAGTTCACTGCGGTTAATTGAAGGCATTGCCAGCCCATTCAACCTACCTCGAAATATAATTAACTTCGTAAAAGTTACATATGAAAATCCTACTGCAGTGTGTTAGAAAACTTATGTTGAATAAGACAAAATTATTTGATCTGCATAATAGTTAGAAGAACGTAAATGTAAGCCTAGCATTACTGCGCTGCAATGTTAGGTTTTATTTTATTTTTCGAAAGCAAAAACATTCCTTGAAATCAGTTCATATTCGAAAAAAAAAAAAATTTAACTTCCATAGGTAGAAATTGTCAGAGAATGAAATGTACAGAAAGGAAGAAATATGTTAATTAGATGATAAGTTCATAATTAGATATGGTATTTATCACAAAAATGTTTCAAGCCATCATAGTTTCCAAAATAACGTAGCTTACTTTTAATATTTTAGACGGAAATGGGCATTTTGTCACGATGTAAAGGGCACTTGAACCCACCAGCATACCTTGTGCTTAGGATATTAAATTTTAGTGGTAATTATCCATTCCTTCATATTAAAGTGTAATGGTAGGCATGATTGTGTAATTTGACTATGTTTTTGTAAGTGTGAGTGGTGCAGCTTGTCCTGTGACAAGGTAGTTCAGTGACAGCAATAAGTGAGTGGTCTGAGGGCCAAGGACATGGACAGAGTCAGGTGCTACCTGTAGCTGCAGTTTGAAAATTGGGCCATTGGATTTTTCTTATGGATTGCTGGAAGGCAGTCAGTTAGATGTTGTATTTTTGTCAGCTTGTTTAGTACCAAATTCATCAGGAGAGAATTTAAAGTACCGGTAACTTTCATGTTATGGCAATTTGTCGAATAAGCCACCAATGTTGAGATATTTTGAATAATGTAATTCTTGTTAAATTTGATGCTTCTTAGAGATATATGTGCTGTTAAGTGATGCGACTCGGTGGCGTCGCCCCAGCTCTGGCGTTTCAAGAAATCCTTGCCCTAAATGGTAACTCTCAGGATCCTGTGTTGTGATTGGCTGAGAGGTGGTGTGGCCTGTGAAGTGCACTGTTCTGAGAACTGGCTGGGTAAATGTAGTTTCCAGGGGAACTATTTTCTTGCACCTGGATCCACATGTTATTTGTTTAAAAACTGTGTTATCCTGTGTATTTCTCTACTTCTTAAATAATGTTCTGGTTAATTATAAAAACGATTAAACAGGTGCGAGCTAATCCTGTTGGTCAGCACCAAAATTTGAACGAACAAGTAAACGTAAACCGTACTCCATTTTGTAAGGCGGAGGAATTCCGTCAGGGTGCGGTAGGTCGGGTGCGAGGGAAGCTGGCCGAGGATGGGGAGAAGTTTTTTGGCTCGGGACGTCGGCCGGTGCGTTTTATGTGACGGCCGAACCGCTATGCCTCAAGGGCAGATGATTTTCATTAATTCTTGTTTGACTCTGAGAATTGTGGGCATGTTGAGTGCACCAGTAGTGTAAATTGAACTTTCTGGTTTTTTTCTAGGAATATAGTCTTTGGAGAGAGAGAGAGAGAGAGAGAGAGAGAGAGAGAGAGAGAGAGAGAGAGACTTTTGAACATACTAGCAAGCGGAGGCCGCGAAAACCCGAGTCAGCGATCCGCACGCATCCGGGACTGACCGCACCCAAACACGAACTTTAATGTAGTATTTGATGTAACTGGAACCTCGCCGGTGCTTTTGTGAATGTTGTTCAAATCCTTTGTTGTAATTGTAGTGGAAGTAAAACAATATATGATTGGCAGGTAATTGATGATCGTGGAAACGCCAGTGTACAGAAGCAACAAAACATACTTTTTAATTGGTGAAAACCCCTCTTGTGAAGTTGAAAATAGCTCCGTTTCGAGAAAAAACGAACTCTAGGAAAACCCTTGGCAGTGAGGGAAGCGTGGCGCTAGGGCGGGACGCGTTACGACACAATTGTTTGATGGCCAACCACAGACGTATTGCTTTGTATTAGTGGCATGATCGTTCCACGGACGCAGGCCAATAGTAAAATATAACCTTAAGCAGTTGTGTATTTGCACAGCATATTGCAGTCAAGCAAACAGCAATTTCTCAGTGATAAATCACCACTTCTGCACACAACCTTTATTTGTTTGACATGCTGCATGCAATAAGTTACAATTATCATAATTGAATGGTGGCACGAATAGTTAAAATTATTTTCAATTAATGTTTAAATTACATTCATAATGGAAATATTTTGAAAGTCCGTTTTCAGGGCCCTAGTGTAAGCTAGGCTTGCCAACTATTTTCACCTGACCATAAGGGACACCGGAACCCTTAACTGAAGTGGGGTCCGGGGGCCTTCCCCAGGGAAAATTTTGATTTCTAGGTGTAAATTGGTACTAGTTTGGCTGTTTTCGTGGCTCTTAACTAACATTTGTACCTGGTAGAAATAAACGAAAGCTCTAAAATTTTCTGTACGAATACAATACAGACAGTAAAAGTCAACAATTATTTCTTGGTAGAAATTCTAGCAAACTGTTGCAGGTGTCGATAAAAAAAAACGTATTTATATTCGATCGGGTTTGATCCCCAGTGACGTCAACTCGGATTTTCGCAAATGTAATAAATTCATGTTAGTTTATACGACGTCGCAGTTCGGCGGGTTTTCTCGTGGATCTCCCATTTCCCTGTCCTTGCATTCCGGCGTTACTCCACACACGGGTTGAATTATGTGTGTAATATAACACATCATTCAACATCCATCCATCGGTTCTCAGTCCATAGATGTTATGAACAGCTCAAATCTCTTCGCTCCAGTCAAGTGAATGTTTATCGCACAATTTTCAAAGAAACTTGTATTTTTCTACTCTCTACTAACTACCTTATATTCTTTATATCACAAATAAGTCAAGGAAGAAGTTATTTACTTGCTTTGGTTTTTTGTTGAAGAATGTGTGTAGAGATTTCTGTGAAAATGTGAGACATTTATTGTTCTTATCACACATCCTTGCGCTTATTTAGAAAGCAGTGTCACACGAAACATCGCTCAACTTATACTTCACACTGTTGAATACCGGATAGAACTCCAACTTGAAACCTTTACTACTAGGCAGTGTCTCCCTCCCTTCTTCTGTTATTCCTGGAAGCTAGGCCCTGAGGGTGGTCAGCTATTTATTGTTGTCTGGGCCGAGCGAGGATGGGATGAGTCGCAGGCCTTCAGCAGTTCACCGACCCCAAGCTTGATGCCTGCTTTTCCCGCACAACTCAAGTCTTGTATATTTACTTCTTTTTGTCACTGCTAACCTTCTGCTGCAAAAATTATTGCATGGAAGTCAGACATTTTTCCTCATTAAAACCAATTATGAATCATGTATAGGCCCTAATATAAATGGGCATACATAAACGTGAAAAATTGAAACTGACAACATTTCGAGGGGGGGGACGTCGGCCCCCCTCCTTGAACATGAGTGACAGATATGGTGTCTAGGCTTGTGAGATGGTCAAGTCATGTTGTACTGCAGCTTACTTTAAGCATGATGCCAGGTGCGATCTTTTACAAGGGAGTAGGAAGTAAGTTTGTGATGTCCTCAGAACGTAAAGGCAAGGAAATTACTTTGACTTTAGATGAATTGCAATGTCTTGTTCTTGGTAGCACTGTAGCAGTGCATTTAGGAGGCAGGTGTAATTTGAAGATTTTTTTTGTCCAAGAGTTGCTACTGAAGAAAAGACTCAGTTAGACTAGTGGGCTTTTTGTTAACGTGTGTGAAAAGCAGCAGAGAGAATGCTCATGTCTAACTGGGTCTATCCTAGTGCCACACATTAAGAACATGAGAATATTTGAAAAATCCATTGTAGTATGGGACCAAAACTAATACATCACAAATTTCATAAGTTTTGCGTATTATTTATAGGCCTAGGGTATTTTTAATGTACTGTACCCCAGTGATAATTTTGTTGTTCATAAAATGATGGAAAATGTGACAGAAGTTGTTGTGAAACTGAAATTTGCTTGAACGAAGGATGTTTGTTACAGCGTACCAAATCAGCAGCTCACCTCCCAAGCCATATAGCAGTCCACCGCGAGAGGTGCGCTCCGAGGCATTACATGTGCCAGGATTCCAGCGTCTTACATGGCTTCTGCCACAGCATATAGATGTCCCAGAGGTCTACTTCTTGTTGATGGCACTCATGATGGGCCAGCCCGTCAAGCTGCTTCCTGCTGACTCCAAGGTCATATTCTTTGCCTATATCTTACATTCTTTCGGTAGTTCCCTGTAAAGATGCAGCTTACCTTATGTTAATAAAAGTTAAGATATTTATTTTAGTGTGGTTTCATGTGTTAACTATTTAGTACAGTGCAAATGCTTATACTTAAAAGTAAAAGTGTAGCTAAGGTTTCAAAAAGGCTCGAAACCACACATAAAGGAATAATACACTGTCTATATTTTCCATATATCATTGTTATAATAATTATTATTAGTATTATATTGCTATCTTAAGAAACTGTTAAAGTACAAAGAAGCGGAATTCTGGCTAATTTTTGATGAGGTAATTACAGTAAAGTAGACTATTTTATTGAGGTGTCGTGTCTGAGCGCTAGTACTTACAAACAAACTTAAAAAAATAATATGGTTTAACAGTGTATCACAAACTCTAAAAGTACATAAACAAAAAACACTACTAGGTTACCTACTGTGACTTCGAGCTGAGGAAATTGGCTAACACTACCAATATGGTAGAAATCAATCTCACAGTGAAGTGTTCTGTGACAAAAGTAATTTTTGTTATTTTTCATATATTTAATACAATTATTAAGAATGCAGAAACAGTCAAAGTTTTCTTACAGCGCGTCCTGCATAAGATCATGTGGCATAATCGTGATCTTCCTCTAGTTCAGGGGATTCGTATCGGTTAGCCAGTGATAAGGTCCTCCTCATAATAGCTTGAAGACATGTCTCTCTGGTAATCTCCCAAGTAACTGGATATTAAAACAGTCCAGTAGGGTAGATGTTGACAGATTCGTCGTTGAAAGTGTTGTTACTGCGTGTCCTGCATTACATCATGTGGTATAATCGTGATCTTCCTTCAGCTCAGGGGATTCGTACTGGGTAACTTTCGATAACGAAGTACTCACTATAGCTTGAGGACAAGTCTCTCTGATAATGTCCCAAGTGACTATGTACATAAATAATACAGCAGGAAAATTTTTATCACATCAGCTCAGAGTGTTATTTCTGCGCACCCTCTTGATCATGTGGTATATATTAGTGTTTTTCCTCTAGCTATGGGGATTCGTGTGGGCAGCCAGCATTTAATTACTGCTCACTAGAGATTGAGGACAAGTCTCTCTGATTAAGTCCCATGTGACTGGGTATATAAACAGTCTAGCAGAGAATTTGTTATCGGAACAGTTCTAAGTGTTCTAACAGTGGTCCTGCATTAGATCATGTGGTATGTTCACAATCTTACTTCAGCTCAGGGCATCCATATTGTGTGGCCAACGATGAGGTACTGCTCATTGTAGCTTGAGGACAAGTTTTTCTGATAAAGTCCCAAGTGACTGGGTACATAAACCTTTAAAACTATTAAAATTATCTTTAAGCAATTTTGCATTTTATAATTTTAAATACGGACTATATTTTTCTCACAAGTAATACTTGAGGCTACTCTCAATTATTTTCGTTGGCTTTATTTCTGCCTTCGAAGATTTTATTACTGCTAATTTTATCATCAGCAGCCTATGTATATTTTTCAGGACTATTGAAAAAAATTATTTCTAATTTAGAAATTCTTGTTGTATATTTGTGGGCAAAGTTTGAAGAAGAAAATTTATTACTTAATAATTCGGAGGATACAAAATTTAAAAAAATTGAAGTTTTACTAGCAATTTCTGAATTATAGAACTGAACCACACAAATATTTAAAACCAATTTTTATTATGAGATTTAGTTTCTATTTAAATATAAAAATTTTGACAGTTGGCACAAGATTTGTTATGTAGTAAATGAAAAGTAACTTAGCACCCTTCAGCAGTTAAGAAATTCATAATATTCACTATTACACATTAACTTAAAACAACAACATTACAGTGATTTGCATCTGCGTGCTTCGGTTATCCATCATCAGCTATGCACAGGGAGCGTGTTCGGAGTGTGTAGTAAAGGAGGCGGGGTAAAGTGTTAAATTCTCTGTTCTTTGGACGCATGAAGAAAACAACACCACCAGTTCATAACAATAGCCGGACAGGACTGCTTTATAGAAGTGAACAGTAAGTACATCACATTGGTAGGGTTACCAACCTCAACACAACAAATGTTACTATTTAACACCCCCTCTCAATTTTAAGTTTGAATATTTTGTTAAATTTCCCTAAAAAAACACTTGAGTAATTCCATAGCACTTCACAACTTGAAATTGAACTATGGTTACAACACACAAAAAAAACTTTTCTTCAAAAAAATTTTTTCACATAATATAGTTATTGAACTTACTAAACACAATAAAAGATCTATTTGACAAAAAAAACTTTTCTCCACAACACTAAAAAAAAATGTCAGTACACTTAACATTAAAAAACTTGTTCACACAACAACTATTTTAACCTTAGGAACTCTCTAAACTCTACAAACTTGTTCTTTTTCAAAGGTTTTGTAAAAAGATCAGCTATATTAGCATTAGACTCTACATAACTTACAGTCAGCATGTCTTTTACAACAATGTATTTTAGAAAATGGAACTTAATGTCTATATGCTTTGATCTTTTCGTGTTCTCATTATTTTTGATCATGCAAATTGCACCCTGGTTGTCCACAAGTAGATTACCCTGAATTTTTTCAAATGAAGTAAATTCTGAAAGTAGACCCTTTAAGAAAATAAGGTCAGTTGCCGCCACACTACAAGCAGTGTATTCTGCTTCTGCAGAACTAAGTGCAACAGTTGGCTGCTTCCTTGAACACCAAGAAATTGGATTATTGCAATAAAAGGATACTGTGCCACTAACACTTTTGTCCACCTTATCCCCACCCCAATCAGCATCAGCATATGTGGTGATTTCAGAAAAAACCTCCACATGCTTCTCAAATGTAAGTTTTTTTGTCCAAGGTTGCTTTAACATACCGTAGCACTCGTTGTGCAGCTATCCAAAGGGTACGGGTGGGTCTGTCCAAAAAACGACTTAGGAATGAGGTTGCATACGATATATCAGGTCGGGTCGTTTGTGAAAGGTAAATCAAACTACCAACGAGTTCGCGATATGGTACATCTATAACAGGATCGGTCTCACTTATCTCCACCCTTTCTTCTATTGGTGTTGATGCACCCTTGCAATCTTGGAGGTTTTACTTATACAATAACTTTTTTATTAGCTCTTCTTGGCTGATTTCTATCTTGCCCGCTGTCTTCTTGATGTCTGTCCCTAAGAAACACTGAACTTCCCCCATATCTTTAGCTGCGAATTCCCTGTTGAGACTGTTAGCCACTTGTTCGATTTTTACTTCTTCGAACAGAAGAATGTCGTCCACCCAAAGAATCAACCACACATTACCTCCTGCATATAGGCAAGCGTCATATCTGGATCTCTTCAGTCCACGTGCTTCAGCGAATTCATTAAATCTCTGGTTCCAACACCTTGGTGATTCACGGAGTCCATACAGTGAACGCTGTAGCTTCAGGGTTTTCTCCCTTCCCTCCACTCCCTCAGGACGGTAAATGAATACATCATTCTTGAACGTACCATGCAAAAAGACAGTAGGGACATCCATCTGTTTCGTTTTCCAGTCTTTTTGTAACGAACAGGATATCGCAAGTCGTATGGTTGAAAGTCTTGCTACAGGAGCATACACTTCAGATACAGCCTCAGACTGGAAACCCCTAGCAACAAGCCTGGCCTTCTTAGTCCCATCCTGTTTCGTGTGGAATACCCACCTTGTTTGTATAGGCTTGACCCCCTCTGGCAACTCTGCCACTTTCCATGTCTGAAACTTATCATGAGCATCTAATTCCTTTCTTATAGCAGCTCTCCATTCACCACTTCTATTTACAGCTTCATAGTATGTCTTCGGGTCACTCTCAGTGAGTAGGCAATATGCAATGTATAATTCGTACTGCTCTAAATGTTTTGGTTTTATCACATTTCTTTTTGCCCTTTTTCCTTCTGAACTGGTCTCCTCAAACCCATGGAATTCACCTTCATCGTCACTATCTCCTGTAACACTTTTTTGTGTGGGTCCTATGTTGGGTGTTACCTCTTCATTCTCGATGTTCCCTTCTTCTGCACTTGTTTCTGCAGGTCGAATGTCTGAAGTATTGTCTTCATTCGCTTTGTAGAGCAGATCCGCCTCGTCAAATGTTACATCTCTCGATACGGTCACTTGGTTTTTTACAGGATCCCATACCCTGTATTAGGACTGTACCCAACAAACCTTGTAGGAGTCGCCCTCGGTTCCAGCTTGTCTCCTTTTGGCAACTTCACAGCCCAGGCTCGTGCTCCAAATACCCTTATTTTCTGCAGATCTAATCTCCCAAGAAACATGTTTGCCAGTATCCCTCCTCTCAGAGCTGAAATTGGAGAACGATTCAGTTGGAATGCCGCAGTCCTAATCGCCTCTCCCCACAAGTGTTTTGGTAAGTTAGTGTCTACAAACATTGCTCTAACTTTGTCCAAGAGTGTCTTGTTGAGTCTCTCAATCTTTCCATTGCTCTGGGGAGAATAGGGGGCAGTATACTCAAGCCTTATTCCTTTAACTCGACAGAAGTCCCTCAGATTTTCTGAGGAGAACTCCCCACCATTGTCACATCGCCAACGGGAAACACAGTTTGTACCAAACTCTGATGCCAAGTATTTAATAAAATGTGTCAAGTTGTCTGCTGCCTCACTTTTGTTTTTAAGCAAGTACACTACACAAAAGTGTGAGTAGTCGTCCAAGATGGTTTGATAGTACCGATCACCTTTATCAGTTGGCACTTTCACTGGGCCACCGACATCAGTGTGCAAGAATTTACCTATTCTTTGTGACCTCGGGGACGTACACCTAGGAAAGGGTAACCTACTTGCCTTACCTTGTCAACACGCATCACACACCCTGTCTGATGTTGGAAGTCCCATTAACTTCAGACCGTTTCTATTTAAATGCCCCATTCGTTTATGCCACAGGTCTTCAACTGATGAAATGCAACAATGTTCTTGAGAAAACTTGAACTTCACAACATACAATTTGCCATTTTCCTTACACACAACGTTTAAACCGTTGCTGCTTACGATTCTTGCTTGATTTTCACTGAAAATTACTTTCTTTCCAGAGTTCACTACTTTCTTTACTGACAGAAGATTAAAGGTTAACTTAGGAATAATCAGTGCTTCTATGTTTACTGCTGTATCATGCTCATAGAGTTTTAAGAGTCCCTTCTTATTTGCTAACAATTCTTCCCCATTGGCTACCTTTATTTTCATTGGTTGATCAAGTTCAGTTATGTCTGTCATGTATTTACCTAGATTAGTCATGACAAGATGGTCGGTGCATCCAGAATCCAAAACAAATTCCACTTCTTGTTCGTTGCTATTGCTCACGAGAGCAGTGTTGCCACTTGTAACAGTGACAAAAGAAACCTCATCCTTGCACAAGTAACTTGCTCGTCCCTGTCCTCTTCCACGAGCTTGTTCGTTTGGTTTCTTGTAGCTGCCTCTTCCTCTTGCCCGACCACGAGTGTTCTGCCTCCCCTTCACTGGACAATCAGCTATCAGGTGCCGGGTGTCCCCGCATTCGTTGCACTTCCACACGAACTTGCTCTCTCTTTGATCTGGTTTAAATGCACTGAATGATGTCTCTTCGTCTCCGACAGTACCCTGGACGTGCTTCTCTTTAAGTTCTGCATCTAGAAGCCTGGACTTAACAAAATCTAGAGTCAATTCCGTATCTAAAGCTTCTAATACCGTCACCACTTTTTCGTATTTCTGAGGAATAGTTAAAAGCAGGTGGCACACCAAGTCATCCTGTTCGAGCTTGGATCCCATTGCCTCCAAGTCTCGAACAAGGCTGTCGAATTTGTTAAAATGGTCGTGTAGCAATGTATTACATTTCAAAGTAAGTAACTTTTTTCGTACCAGGAGTTTGGAGATCGCACTTTTTCTCTCAAATATGTTACTAAGTCATTGTAAAATTTGCCATGCAGTACTTGAGTCCCGCACATAATCAATATGGCGATCTGTAACACAGTTAATTAGCACATTCTTCGCTTTCCGGTCTGCGTCCTTAGCCTTTTCCCGATCTTTTTCTTCCTTGTTTGCAAAATCGGGTTCCTCTTCTGCTATCCACTTCAGTCCTTTTTCATCCAACAGCGAAAACACTCTGAACTTCCAATTTTTGAAGTTTGTGTCCGTTAGAAGTGGATATGCCCTTATACTTGATCCGGTCGCCATACTTCACCAACAAAAGACACGAATTTCTTATTCCACGTTACCGCGCATAAACTGACTCCCGATTACGTCTCGCGTATTTTTGATCACCACGATCATGCGCCTTCGTGTCACATATATTCGGCAGTCGTGAACTGGGCTTATAACCTGTTAAATTCTCAACTTCTTTGGACGCATGAAGAAAACAACAACACCAGTTCATAACAATAGCCGGACAGAACTGCTTAATAGAAGTGAACAGTAAGTACATCACATTGGCAGGGTTACCAACCTCAACACAACAAATGTTACTATTTAACATAAAGGAAGCTGCTTATGTCGCTAATATTATCTTCACAGCGACTCTAGACTGTCTTATTACTCACATAAAAACTGTCTCGGCCCATGTTAGTAGATAATAGGGCAAGCAGAAAAGAAGATGTGGCAGAAGAGAGAAGGGTACAGTATTTTGTGCATCCCTAAAATGCTTCATGTGTGACCTTCAAACTACAAGCACCATATTCCCCTTTGCGATCAATCGCTCTTACTTTCACTGTCTCTCTCTATCACATGTCATGCATGGTTGTAGCTATCAGACATTATATTTTACTCTCTCCTCTCCCATATTAACATAACCTCACAGTCATATGCAGAAGGGAGAGTGCGACGATGCAGCAAAGCAGACTGCTAAGAGAGAGAAGGGAAGCATAGACGCATGGCATTTGAATGATGCATGCTCGAGATTACCTGCGTAAAAGTAGCTTTCTCATATGAGCTTCAAATTAAGGAACTAAGTTCCCTCGGAAACTATTAAATAATAAAAAGCTGAGCTGCACATTAATGTTAAAGAAAAGTAGCTGGCTACTTTGAAGTACTACAATTAACAGCAAGAGGCTAGCGAGGTCAGTGCGAGAATGTGCAGCAGTCCGGCTATCACGACCACAACATTCTATTGTTGTGTGGTTCTGTACAGGATAATCAACCATGCTACAGCTAAGTATTTTCTTTTCGTCAAGGGTTTAGTTTGGTGGCAGTCACATTACTGGCACAACAACCAAGGAGAAGTTTCATGACTTGATATTGGGTTATTTAGATAGTTGCTGTTTGACTCATGTGGCTACTGCAATAATAGTGATTCTGCAACCTTGTGTATTGTGTGACTGTGTGCTGTGTATCTTGTAGAGATCCTCGTCTCACACCACATTGTTTCGTTCTTTGTTTTTAAGGAATTGGTAAAAAAAAATTTACAACACGTCAAGTAAATGAAAAGAGTCCACTAACATACTGAATTGTCCTTACTCATCATAAGAACACCACTGAATCAAAATAATGAAAATAAACCCGGTACAGTTTTTGGACAGTGTGTGTTATTTGTTGTATTTGCAGCTGGACTTGGACAATGCGTGTTATTTGTTGTATTTGCAGCTGGACTTGGACAATGTGTGTTATTTGTTGTATGTGCAGCTGGACTTGGAAAATGTGTGTTAATTGTTGTATGTGCAGTTGGACTTGGCAAATGTGTGTTATTTGTTGTATGTGCAGCTGGAATTGGAAAATGTGTGTTATTTGTTGTATGTGTAGCTGGACTTGGACAGTGTGTGTTATTTGTTGTATGTGCAGCTGGACTTGGACAATGTGTGTTAATTGTTGTATGTGGAGCTGGACTT
>PNEQ01094248.1:0-16065 GCA_003012365.1 Medauroidea extradentata | reverse complement strand
TTGAAACTGTTGTAAAAAGCTTTAAGAAGACCGGCATTGCGAACGCATTGGACGGCACGGACGACGAAATTCTGTGGGAAGGGGAGACATCTGGCAACGATGCGGCCGAGTTGAGCGCCAGCGCAGATGAATCGAGCGGACTCAGCGGAGCAGAGGCAGAGATAAGCGACGAAGCAGACGACCCGGCGCCGAGCTGCAGCTACGTCAACGTTTCGAGGAAGTCGTCAGAATCTGATTAAATACATACTTTCCTATGCCACGTCCCATAATAATTGAAGTGCAATACTGTGTGTGATATATTTTTGTTAGTCTGTAGTAATGTAAACAAATATGGCATCGCCGACTCAAACGTTTGTTTACAAAAACATAACACAAAACCTATGCATATTTTATTTATTTAAGATACTGTTACATTTGTCATTAACAGAAGTATGTAAATATGATTCATTTTAGAGGTAAGAAATTGTGCTTTTAATCAGTTTTCCTTCAAATTCAAATTTTTCAAAATTTACATCACATAATGGTCACACCCATGTTTTTTCAATAGAATTTTGGTAAAAATAGTGCGACGATTATGCGATGAAATACGGTACATTTAACTAAAACTTTAAGAAGTACAAAAATTACATTACAAATACAAATAATTGCAACACACATTACGTATTGTCCAACTACATAGTAATAATATAACAGTTAATTACATTTACGTCTATAATAATAAAAGTTTAAAATCGCCACTGTTCATTGGCTTATGCCTTTCCGCGCACAAAGTCTCTCTGTCTCTCTCACTCTTGTCTACGCCTCAATGGCGCTTAACGGTAAAATCAGGGTATCTAAAAATAGCCTTCTCGGAGTTCAGTGAGCGCACCTGGCCACTGTTTACGTTGCCCAACAATGTACCCTAATGGGAATTTACAATAAATACCCATATGGCATAAAATACTGAAATTACTCAAAAGTATAAACAAAAATGAAAGAACACAATACAAAACTAACTTAGCAAAAAAGAAAAGGATATTAAAATGATGTTAAAGCTTGCAATATTAGGCTACTAACTCATGCAGCGGCCAGACATCTTACCTTTAAGCTATGCAAAATAAACCAAAACTATAATCACAATTTAAATCAAATCAAAGAAAAAAAAAACAATGTAGGTTAAGCCCGCTGGGTGGACCGCCTGACACATGCGTGTTATTTATTCCAGTTGAGGTATTTATTTTGTGCAGCAAAGTAACTTTGTGACCCGTGAGAGTAGTTTTTGTGTATGAGGGTGGCACACACGCAAGAAGCAGACAGTCACGAGCAGCCCATCCGCCACTTTGCACCGCCCAGCCTAACTGTATTTTTGCCTCGCTGGCAGGTACATAAGGAAAGCCTTCAGCCCCAACAAGTCAGTCGTTGTGTACTCTGTTTAACCGGCGGGTCACCCTGGCACTCGCCTTCCTGAGTAGGTGATTGTCCGTGAGGAACCTTCAGATTACCAACCCTTACCTACCTTCCTTGATACACACTGCTGGGAGACCCTCAGTTAGCATTCACAACCACAGTCCGCTGCGAGTGTCGTCCGCGAGGCCGCACTTGTCCGTACCCAAACCTCGTGTCGCAGCTCAAGACATCCCTTACCTAACCCAAACTCTTACCAACCTCCTGTCCGAGTGTCAGGCATACCTAGCGGCGTGGTCATAGTTCCTAGCTCGCTCGCGCTTTCAGCGATTCAGATGTATTCGCACTTCCCGCCTATAATGTACTCAAGTAGTGTGGATACACTTAGTCAGTTGTAAAGGCATTTAAGTAGCTAAGTAAAGCTACCCAGTTTTCAAGTATTGAGATGGCCTGCAGCCCCTAAAATTTAGAGTCGCTAGCAAGTTACTCAAGTGGAAGTTAAGCGAAGTTAAGTCAATGATTGCAACTTCTCCAGGAGTCACTGAGTTGATTGTCACAAGGCTCAGCACCTTGTGTTCACCAGTATGTCTTGTCGCAACCTAGTCTTTGTCGCTTATGTCGCACGGTCCAATGTACCTTGCCAATTTGTTGTTGTATTTCTGTTATCATGTAAACCTTCGTATATGCTATTGAATCCTATATTGTCAATGTTAAGTCTTCGTTAATTTGGGACCTAACCCAAACCTCATTGTTGTACTAAGAGTGTAAACAACTTGTACCAAGTACAGTACTGTATCTTGTGCTTACATAAACATACGCAACCCATGGAACCGAGTTACTTGGCATTTCTACTTCAATGAAACCTTCTGGTAATCTAACCTTCAATACTGAACCTAAGGTGAGTGACATCTGCATTTCCTTTATTACTTCTGTGAAGAAGCAGTCCCTGTGCTATTGTTACAGAGCTCTTCCTTGTTAGCTCACTCAGTAGTCACTCACATGGTCAAGACTAACTTTACTGTAATTAACTCTTGAAGGGATAACCACAAGTCTTATGCTCAACGTTAAAAACCTCCTAGAGACATACATTGTACTACAGTAAACCCCCTCCCCTCGTACGGCATTCGGTTCGTACGTACAATTCGCTCGTACGTACAAGTTAAAAAAATAAAATGGAAAAAATAAAAATTCAAGCAATTGAAAATCAGTCGCAGAGATCTACAAAACAATGTTATAAGTCACAATATGTACAACCAGTATAGGTAGAGCCACCTGTTTCCGGTGAAAATAAATGGAAAATTTCGTCATTTTTCCTAGTTAATTTCGGTGCATTTTTCGTCATTTTTAGAAACAATTTCGTCATTTTTCCTAGTTAATTTCGGTGCATTTTTCGTCATTTTTAGAAACAATTTCGTCACTTTTTCGTCACTTTTAAAAATAATGTGGTTTCATTTTTAATAATTTTTATCAAATGGATCCAGAGCAGGGTGTAACTGTAAAAATGTTAGCCTACTAAGTCTGAAAGAAATTAATAGTTAACAGAAACTTTTAAGTATCCCTAAGTAACATCTAACTTATAAAAAAAAAGTCTTGACTGCACAGCTGCCACTTAGCTTGATGGAAAAGCTAATGCCGTCATTAACTCCATATTTTCTGTACATATGCTTGTTCTTCTGTCTGTCATGATGTTCCCACAAAATGAGAAACCTCGCTCACAATCCACATTGCTGACAGGAATCCACAAAGCTTGCACAGAACACTCAACAAAACTTGGATAGTCAGACCTCATTGAAAGCAAAATTTTCAGTACATCTACGTCTTTACCAGACTCTGCTTCAGATTTCACTGTATCCCTGAAAACAGCATATGCAGTCAGGTACTGGCTTGGAGCAACATCTTTCAGAAGTGGTATACACTTCAACAAAACTGAAATGTCACTAGGAGTACTTTTAATGACATTTCTTGGGTCAAACAGAGTACCAATTGCTGAAATAAATGATTTGGCAGTGTCATTTTCCCTCAGCTCTGCTAATTTATCAAAACATTTTAAAGCAACAGCTTTAAAATGAGATGATAAACTGTCCTTGTTCTGCCTTGGTAGTGTCTCCAGAATTTCAGAAGTGCTCTGAAAAAAGAATCCATCACACAGCAAAGTAAACAGTTTTGCCAAATCATTCAATTTTGTGTCCAGTGTGAGAGCTAAAGGAACAGATGAGCTTTCAAGTGACTGCAGCAAGTTGCAGCACTTGCTGAAGTGTTCTACAAGAAACATAGCCTGACATTGGAGAATTTTTGTGTCTGATGGGGACAAGTTTCGAAAATATTGCACAGCTATGCTTTCATCTTGAGAGGTGTTAATAAATTCTACCACATCACACAAATGGTCACTCAGGTATTCAACACTTCTAAACCACGAGTTCCACCTAGTTATGACAGGCATTGGAAAGAGCTTTACTTTCTCCGAATCTTCTGGGTACTTTTCTTTTAGAAAAGACATGTAGGCATGTTTCCTTTTTCTTGTGTTCATGAAAACATGCTTTGTTTGTGTCACACATTCGTTCAGTTTCTTGAGTTCAGCAGCCCATATGTTTGTCACCAAATTAACTTTGCGTGCCCAGCATTGTGTATGCACAAGTTCTTCAGAAACTAGAACTCTGATGGTATTGATGCATTTAGTCATATAACGAGCTGAATCTGATGTGATGGAAACAATGTTTTCGTATAAAATGCCAAGTTTCTGTATGACTGAGACAATTGCTTGTGAACATTCTGTAGCGTTTGCATTCTTTAGCACCTTTACACCCGCTACAAACAATTTTTGAAGTGCACTATCTCCACATTCTAGTACCAAAAACACACACTGTCCTTTCCTATCTTTCGTCGCAAAGTATAGAAACCTGCTTTCCTTTGACTGCATACTTCATCTTTTCTTCCTCCTCACGTATCAATTCCGGCACATACGCTTCACGTAGCCTACTAGCTGTAGGCAAATCACCAGCACCTGAGAAAAGTGCAGATAATTTATACCGGCGAAATTGGGAGAGATATCAGTCTTTGTTTGTAATTCAAAGACTTTGAGGATAGAGGTAGGAAGCAATTGGGGATGTGCATGAACTCAAGGCATGTTTATTTTTCATTAGGTTTAAGTTAGATTTTAAGGTAGCACCAAGTATTAATTAAGGTGTGTTAATAGATTAGGCCTAACACAGTTTAGTATTTCATTTAGCAAAATATTTGTAATGTTACAATTTTATTCAATACTGGGCAGCAATTTACTCCTAACTGCTGCAATTTCAAGTAGGCCTACCTAGAAAATTTGCTTAGGAATCAACATTTACAAATAAAATAACTTTTTTAAAGTAGGCCTACCTTCAATGTACTTGTTCATCCATTATCTTAATTTTGGGTGATCAATTTTTTCTAGTGGAATGTTGGCTTCCATAAAAGCACGAACTGTTAAGGTTACAAATTCTTGCTTGTCATCTTTTGCCTTTTTTGTGCGGGAAATAATGTCCGTGAGTGAAACCTGACGTTTCACAGCACCTGAAGTTGAGGCGACTGGAGACTGTTTTGCTTCCTGTGCAAATGCCTTGTTTTTTTGTGTGTAGCACTGCCGTTAATGTGTTTCAAACACGTATCCTTTCTGGCCCACTCGATGCGCACGTTACAATAATTGCACATCAATATTTTGTTGATCTTATCGAAGACATAAAAACCTTCGTGCTCAAATTCTCTCTCGCGGTCATAAACAGTAACCACCATATTAAACACGTTAAATAAATCACTGCATTCCTGTTAAAAATCGAGTTCACGTAATAAACACCCCCAAATAAACGTACGCTATAAACACCGTTGCCACTTTCTTATTTGTTACCCATTCAAGATCACGAAAACACAACAAATACGCATAAACAAAGCTCAAACAAAAATTTTCTATCGTATTTAATCGATATACACACGTTCGATATTTCGATATATCGCAACTTGTCGTTGGCACTAATCGATTTATATCACGGTAACAAAAGAAACGTAAACAGTCAACGAATAAAATGCTAATTTCGTGACATTTTTGGTGATTTTTCATAATTTGTGTAATTTCGCGGAAAGTGCTGGATTTCGGCGAAAATTTCGCGATTTCGCGTGCCGCGAAAAACAGGTGGCTCTAAGTATAGGTGTATGAGCTCAGCCTTCAAAAGTGTTTCACGATGAAAACTGCAAAAATTCATTAAGAAACACAGCTGCAGGCGCGCAAGCCACAGAGTGCGAGCTGGGTCACTGACCCGCCGCCAGCTGTTTCTCAGAGCGGCATCCGCTTCTCTTCTCGCTATACCTCTTTCTCTCTCTAGCGACGTCTCTGTGGCAAGATGCACCATGTGCTGCTCATCAATCATAGCTCATGCCTGCCCATCGCTGCCGCTGCCAGCCAATGTCGGCACTGGGTAGGTGTCACAAACGACAAAAAAAATTGTAAATCCAACATTTTCCTCCTCATCTCCCCCCACATCAGACACAGTGGCACCATTCATCCTGAAGAATTACTTGCTACGTGTATGTTTTAGATTATTGCTTTTCTTCATGTACTGCAATTTTTATTACAATTTTGAAGTGGAAAGTGTACACGTCAAAATATATTGTTTACATATAATTTTGTAATAGGCCAAATATAGTCACGAGCCGTTTACACACACACAATTTCGAAGTTAGGCCTACATGCTACGCTGAGGCCGTATATTTTTACGAAGTAAGATAAAATACACGAAAGGTGTACTAAGAGATGTTGCAATACATATTTTCATTCATTTTAACTGACTTTGTAGTCTTTTCTGAAGAAATGAAATATAATTTAAATCAGAATATATTATCACACTATATAAATGTTAACACATAAAAAAGCTTATAAAACAGCTTATAAAAAAGACATGAATACAAATTTCGCCCAGTAAAGAGTATCCAACATGCTTTGTTAATAATTGTTTACATTTAGAAGTTACTGGCGTAAATTTTGGATATAATTTTGTTTATATTGCAGCATCCTACCAAAAAATTATTCTTTATTAACATTGTTAAACGTCTTATTTTCCAGTGGTATAAGTAAATTGGCAAATATTGCCCGCGGCATGTAAAGTTAATAGCGACGTCGCAATCTTTTTTTTTTCGTCGATCATTTAATTGTTTATTGTTTATGCACAAATGGAGTGTTAATTTACTCAGAATTTTTCTGTGTACTAAGATAACATGTGTAAGAACACCTGCTATCGGATAAGAGTCTCTTTAAAACGTGATTGTATCCTGCGAGACGTCTTATTGATTTTCGTTCATGCCCAGGTGGGGAGGGGGGAAGGTGTTGCTGTCAGGCCGAAATTTTGTCCAATCGGTTCATACGGACAACTCGGTCGTACAGACAAATTCTGGGGAACCGTGAGTGAGTGTCTGTAGAATCGGGGTTCAACTGTATTCATAACCCGATAGCCAGGTGATACGTCAATCTTCTGTTTGGAAAGTCACTCAATCTATGTGTGAATTTCTGAATATGCTGACTGGTACCACCTATATAAGACAAAACAATGTTGAAAACATTCATGCCCACTGGAAAGTAACAACTGTCAACAAGTTTTTTTATAAACTGACCATACTGTATTTATAAAATAAATGAAGTGTTGCTTCTTACATAATAATGTATTAAGAAGACAATTTTTTTTTATTAATATGGCTTAAATGAGCAACAAAATAAAGTTAAGTGAAATGAGAAAATCAGAAATCAAATTTATCTTGCATGCAGGCTCCAATCGTGTGAATCAATCTAACCTGAAAAGTGTTAATTTATGTGTAAATGTGAGTAAGCAGAACTACTGGCCAAGGGAAAATTATGTCTACAGTATAGGGTAAACTTTTAATATTCACAAAATTTCTAGCTCACACGTTATCATACAAGAAAACTAATGTTACTAGTTAATAAGGGTGGGCGAATATGAAAATTTCATTTCGAAGCAAATATGTTGAAATATTCACGAATTCGAATCGAATATCGAATCGAATATCAAGTAAATTGAATTTTTAAACAAATATACAATGCAAAATAATTTACACTATTAGGAACTTACCTTGAAGGCTAATTCTAAGTTGCGTAAAAAGTGAGAGTTTTGTAGTGATTTGCAAAAAATGTTTTGACTAGAATTATTTATGTAATTGCTCAGGATGTTGTTTCAGATGATTCTGTAGGGTTGTAGTGGTACCTAAAAGAATCACAAAATCCCAAAAAAAATTCTTTTGGTTTTATAAAATTTAACTGACCCTAAAATCATATCTTTTTTTAAATTAATAATGAAGTACCTGTTGGAATTTTGAACATTTTCTTGCATGTTTTGTATGTTGCTTCATTACCGCTGACACTTTTAGTGAAAAATAACCAAATACTGCTCCTGGATTTTTTGGCAGGTGGCCCAGTATTCAGACCTTAAGTGCTTGACTCCATTAGTTGATTTTAGGAAATTGCCAAAATAGTTTTCCAGGTTGTCTACTTCTACGTAGTGACATTCGTTACTTTGTACTCACGAGGCGCTTATGGAAACCTACTAGGAATATTCCTGCTGGGTAGCATAGGTCATGTGACTGGATCTACTCACTGCAGAAGCGGTAGTTTCAGTCACATTTCTGGCAGACCCGTGATATTACACAAGGTCAAAACAGTGCTAAATGTCCTTTTGTGCTGGTATAATATACGTATGTAGCATTAAAATTGCGTCCTGGTAGTAATAATAATTTATTCCATACCTGAATTATGTACTCTGGCAATATTTTTACTTGATAAATGGCTCCAGACTTCTTTTTCAATAAAAACAATACGATCCGACATTGTATTTTCCGTGAACATGCATTCAAACCGCCTTACAATATATTTTATATTATTTACACACGCGGGAGTGTTTGTTTACGTTTTATGCGCGCTTTCCTTTGTATCGTCCGTTTGCTGCTACCTACACTGCTCCCCAGCAGGGTAGATCTACGTGGATCCGGCGACGGGATAGAGTTGAAATATTTGAGATCTTGAGGGCCGGTTTAAATTTATCGCATGACGTTTCCGACCGATTTACTCTCTATCGAGTGGATCCATAGTAGTTTCCGTAAGTGCCTACTGATTTTGCCTGAATATCGCATCTCTGAACATGGTCGTAATATGGCCGCCCATGATCATTACGTGATCGACACACAACTTCACTTGCGAAAATGTCAGTGGGCCAGCAGCATTACATTTGTTTTTAACTGATCTGCCTCTCGTGTTGCAATTTGTTCCTTAATGTATTAATACGCTGAACTGTATATGCAATATATAAATAAAACTCACCCAACAAAATTTTCACTTAAGCTGGCATGTTCATAGGTTCCAATCAGGTCAATGATACTCCTAAAAAAACGTGCTTCAGAGAGGTAGTAATGAGTCATTCCTTCAATCACCTTTTCATGAACCTTCATGTGTTTCACCTTGCTGTCTGCCCTGAAAAAAAAGAAGCATGCAACAAATTACACATCCCAAATTTCATAGCAAGGCAACCAAGATCATCTCTGAGCATCCTTAGAAATTATTAGTAATGGAAAAAATTATTGGTGATAAGAAAGAAAATCATCCAAGCTTCAATTCTTGACCAATCTATGAAATCAACCTGTGTACCTTGCTCAGTGGTAAAAAATAAGATTCAATTATCAGTGTTAATCCCACGCGTTGTAATGAAAATCCACAAAAAAATGGTATCAATTGTAAACCTATGCAGCGTAAATATCAAATTACTATTTCAGAAAAGAAAAACATTTGCTCTAATTATTAAGTTAGTGCTGCGAGTTACGTCAATCACAATTACGAGCCATAAATTTCAGTTCAATGTGTTTACAAAACAGTGGACTCAAAGTAAATACATATTTAATGATTTTGGCTAACCTTGAACTTTGTTGTTGTTTAAAAACACGGCAGAATCAATAAACCCTTTAAGCTTAACTCTTATGTGTAAAATGTAAAAATACTTGAAATCTTAACCGTAGTGGCACGTGGGTCTACTTTGCAGTAGCATAAAATCACACTAACGATGCAGTTTGTAAGTTACATTGCACAAAAATTTTAGAATTTGAAAATTCCTGGACCACAACAGACATGACAAAACATTTTTATGGACTGGACTCCAGCTATGCCTGTTGCCACTCTGCTGGCAAAGGGGTTGAATTTAAGTTTCCTTCAAGGTTGCAATAAGGCTTGAGCATGACAGTTCCCTGAAGGGGAGGAGAAGCTGCTAGATGTCCCGAGGAGAGTGGTTTCCTGGGTAGTCGACACAACACAGTCTCTACAGCAGAGTGGGAAAATTCTCACTTTTCATGAAAAGGGGGGGGGGGCAGGCGTATTAACCACTGTCCATTTAAAAGAGCTCCCTCAGGAGGCAGCATAGGTGCCGGTTTTTCTGGAAACTTTAGGGGGGCTGAATAATGGCAGCTGAAGGCGGTGCCAATCCCTGAGGATGCGACTGAAATTATCGCGTTTGCGGTTGGGTGGTTTATTCTCAGTGTCTTTGTAACGACGGCAAAGTTCTGGAAGAGTTATAGACTTCCCTGACTTTTTTGGGGTAGGGGAATTACTCCCACAGGTATTACGTTTACACATGCAACGGCCTGTCAGCGCTTAGCTGCGGCCTCTGCCTTACGACCTTCAACGACTGCTGTCTCCTCTGGTGGGATATAAATTATCAAACACTCTGTATCAGACATGAGTACATTACTTCAGAAATGAAACTAAGAAAAGTCATTTTAACTGTATATATTGTTATCCACTCCGTACACTTTACAATCACTGCCTTTAAAATTTGGCTTTACACACATGTCTTTATACACTACTGATTTACACAATGTTCACTATGCTCGACCACGTGGTCGCTTATACAAGGAGCCCCGGAACTTGTCATAGACTTGACTCAACTTCCACATCCGGCGGTCATAGATATGTGCCTCGTGGCGACTAGGTAGACTCGCGGTAGGGTGCGTTCCCTTACACTGCCCGCGCGGCTAGGGTGCGTCTCAACAAACGGCGCTTTAGGCACAAGAGTAGGGTAGGACCAGGCTTAGGCTCCCTTCTCGGGAAGCAACCTCTATAGAGGATGGGTAGGCTGGTTTAGGCTCCCTTCTCAGGAAGCAACCCTGGGGTTAAGCAGACGTCAGGTTTAGGCTCCCTTCTCAGGAAGCAACACTTTCGAGGTTGGGGGAGGTGCCTAGGCTTGCTCGGGGAGGAGGCCCGAGCCCTAGACTGACGATATGGCTAGGCGAGCGCCCGCCTTATATACCAGAGGGGGGCTTAAAGTACCGTTAGTGAGTGGTGAAAATGGCCGCCGCTGGAGAGGAGGCCGTCTGCTGGCTAGCAGGCACACCACTCCAACACCCACAAATTTCCCACACTCGGCCAAAAAATACGTGACTATTACAACTTTCCAGCAGGGCCGTGAAAATGTCCATATTGCCACAATAAAATAAACAAAGCACTAAATAAATACACAAAATCAATAATATTATGTTTGCAATAATTATATACACATTTTCTCTCTCTTAAAAGTTCATAATTTGCCGCCTGGCATTGTTTGCATAGCGTCCATCTGTTTGTTTACATTTGTTATGGTGGGCGGTAAATATAAGCATTTCTAAATCTTTAGTTTTACGTTTTACGGCAACACGGCTCACAATACTGGATTTAAATGACCCCTTGGGCACAAACAAATTAGACCTAACTCTTACATGTTACTGAATTACAGGGCCGAGCGTAAAATATTCACTAAGCACCTATCAGGGTGCGCCATGACTACTGGAATACGTATTTATGTTACCTTTCCCAGAGGTGAATCAATGTATAAACCTACTGTCATGATTCTGGTCAACATTACACATTAACTATGTGTCATCAGTAGAGACCTGAAAAATTTGCGTTTTCTTTTGGGCTCAAGCTAGAATTCAAACAACTGTAAGTTGACGTCATGTTTGCAACTGGCCCCCGACTTATTTGACACCGGGAAGCCGCTGAGCCAATTACAGAATGTAACTAAATGCAGGCTCACATCACTGTGTCAGAGAGCAGCCAACGAAAAGCTGTTGTCTGCTTGAATACACAGATATACTTGGAGGCTAGCCTACAGTTCAGTGAACCCGCAAATTTTTCCGGACTCTAGTCATTCGGAAAAAAAATACGGTGTGTGACATTACAATGACAATGCTCCATTGTGCCTAAAAATTGTTTGCTAAAAAGCTATTTATAGTCAGTTTACAACTACAGTGAAACCTTTATCTGTGGGCAGATTATCCACTGTGTGGATTAACAGCAGCATCCACGACAACCACAATTACTGTATATGCACAAATACTGAATACGAGTAATTCTTTGGAACTTATTACTGCAAAAATTTTAAATTTTTAGTTCAACTTTCCAAGACTGATACACACAGGGATGTAGTTAGGAATTTGGGAAAGTGGGCTACAAAAAAAGAAGGGAATAAAAGGGAATATAATAAATGTAAAAAACTTAATTTTTACGTCAATTTCTGTACATCCATTATAAATAAACACCTTTATTTAGTTGTCAAAAAGTCTCCCCCACATAGCTTCCCAAACATCAGCGTGGGAAACAACTTGCAACCAGATTCCCGGGAAATGTCAATCTATATACTCACCCCCTTGGCAGAAAAATATCTTACGGACACCCAACCTGAAACCCTCCCCTTCACGTAGCCATCATCAGCTCACTTTCACGGAAATACAAACGCCGGTAAAGGTAATCTCTATTACCGTGTGTACAACAGGATTTTTCATTCCCTGCCACTACCCCAAACCCAACCACTGAAAATGACAAACAATCTCGTGTCTTGTGTGTTATTTTTCCAGTTTTGGGAATTTTTAGTAGTTTGTTCAATTTTCCTCGTAAAGAGAAGAAACTTCTTGTGCAGCAATCTCCTCCAGACTGTAGGGTTTCTGGCGCCGACACTGTGGTCAGATCATCGGCTTCGTGGAATTTATCCATGATGCAGGTGATTGACACACGTTTACCTTTGTCTGCTTCAAAGATGATACAAGAGGGTCTGCTAAGAGTATTGCGCCGTAGGGGAGAGAGACAGAGAGAGAGAGAGAGAGAGAGAGAGAGCGAGAGAGAGAGTGTGTGCGTGAGAGAGAGAGTGACTGCAAGCGAAGTGAAAGCAAGACAAAAAAAAAAAGAAGGGGGACGCGTTATCAGCACTACACATCAGCCAGGCAAGCATTTGGAAACTAAACACGACTGGGCAACGGGTAAGAACAGCATAAGTGACTTAGTTTGGACTCGTTGACTGTGCCGTTTTTGCATTAACTCGATTCTCGCCGTAGGCACACAATATCTGGGCACGCCACAGTTAATTTTAAAAGGGCACCAGTACCAAACATACCCCCCCCCCCCGGGCATCCCCCCGAAACACAGTAGATTAGGGTAGGTTAGAAAAAAATCATAGTTCAGCACAAAGGGTTGTCTTCAAACTTCACTTGATTTTTTTATTCATTATTTTCGTGTTGCAAAGGTTGTAAACCAGCCTCGCAGCCTCCAAAAAAAAATGTTGCAGCGACACTAATTTTAGTTTCTTTTGACTAGAGTCTTGTAAACCTTTTTAGGTTTATTTTTCCACGCAATACTACGAACATCAAGACTACATGATCGCGAGCAGGCATCAGTGCTTGGCTTTTTATTTTTATTTTTTTTTCGACATGGATTGGTTGTATTGATTGTTCGTAGGTGTGATTTTAATTCGAAGAAGTCTGTCTATTGATTTAAATCTAAATTTCAGTTATTATTTGCCGTTTTTCGTGTGAAACGATACGGATGTCAGACTGTATATACGCGAGAAGACACTCTATGCTCGGTGTTCTCTTATTTCTCTCTTTTTTTCTCCAGGACATGGGTCGGTCATATTTACCATTCAGGGGTACCTTTTAATCGGAATTCGTCGATCTTGTGATCTAAATTTATATTTTAATGATAACTTGCCTTACTTTCCCGCAAAACGCTAAGAAAATCGGGAACTTAATGGATATACCTTGCATAAAAAATACAATTTTAAAATTTGGTAAAGGAGTGGGGAGCTAAATTGGCCTCAGTCGATTTTTGGAAGGTAGTGATTTTACGAATGTCATAACGGAACAGTCAGTATTCGTAAAATGGTGGGTCTACAGTAGCTCTTTCCCCTTCCACCTTCACTCCTCACGCTGCAGCCAGGCAGCAGAAACTGTTTAGTGCAACAAGGAGCTAACATTTCTTGCCATATACGTTGGAATTTATGACCTTTAGATAAAATTAGTGTGGGTCGGCAATTTCCGAGGGAGGGTTTTACCGACTCATGTCGCCCCACATAGCTACATCCCTGTACACACATCAGTGACAAACTTTAAACTCAATACAACTGCTGAAAACAGCTGTGGTATGAACAATGCATTAATACCGGTATGTCATAGTTTAAATATAAGACTTTCCATCGACACATTAGGCACAAACAGTAATTATATTGGGACCTTGTCCTGGTAGCAAGCAACCACACACACGTGTACGATAATTTGTGTGTGCAAGGACCTATCTGGAAACTGGTTAGTTCAAAAACAACATACACGACATGTCTAACCTATGTCACTTGTGCCCCTTTTGGCCACTACCTAGCCACAGCTCCTGACACTCGCTTGCTCAATGGACAGGACATGATGATAACACTACTTATTCCCTTTGTTTTGCAGTTCTTTCACTTCTCTAGCTCAGCCGGCCGTGTGAAAATAATCTGCTTGTTAAATGATTCTACTCTGTGCACGAGTTATTTACACACTTTACCAATGTGCATGAAGAGGGATTCAATGATTGTCGTTAATAAACTTGGATAACACATTCACAGAACAACTTTAAGCATACACAGTGCTGTTTCACATTATCTTTTCACAAGTGTATCCACAGCTGTTATTTTGTTATTTACGGTCCAGCCGATTGCGTGAACGTGTGTGGACGCGAGTGCACGTGTGGTTTAGTGACTCACACCAGACGCACTGTTGTCAAGTGTCCACTACCCTATGCCACGCATATCTGAATCTGAGACATGCACCCAACATTTGATAGAGTCAATTATGAACTGTCCTGCTTTCACTTAGAATGATTTATAAGCATTACTATATACATCATTAAATGACATTTAATAGCATTTAGTTAACAAAACGGAAAACGTAATACAGCTTAAATAAACATGACGTACAATCGTAATATCACGGGCCCAAAGACAGATTACCTTACCCAAGGGCACGAGAAATTAGTTGTAAAAAAAGTTACGGCGTGCACATGATGAAAAATGGGTGAGCGAACGGCCTTATTGGAGTGGTTGGCCGGTGAAGGGAACGAAGCGGGCAGGTTGCTGACCGGCCAGGGGATGGGAAGATGCATTAGGTTCGGCTGGCTGGCCTGCGTGGGAGGAAGGGGCAGCAACGTAAATTTTCAGAACACACAGTGTGCAGCAGTACAGATTTCGAGAAACAACTGCAACCATTGACAGCCATAGTAAATGCTACGCCTTCTTCTGCTATTTTCTTTGAATTAATTTTTTTAAGCAAATTTTTTTTCAATTTTCCACGGTTCCTGGAAAAAGGGGCGTTACTTCGAGAGGGTCGTTATTCCCGGTTTCGTATAATCGAGAGTTGATTGTATTATGTTTTATCGAACTTTAGTGAGTTGCCTGTATCAAGCAATATATGACGATTTGGTTACTACTACTATAGCAGGGCTGCCCTTTCCTTTGCTGTGATGCTGTTATAACTCACCAACGGCAGTCGGACGGGAAGTTCTCATGTTTTGAGAGGTGGAATACTACACAGATCATGTTTAGTAAAAGAAAAGAGTTTTGCTCATCCTGTATTTTATTTTTTGTTAAAGAAGTTCCATAGTTACATCACTTAATGTACATCAGTAATCATTCCTAGCTTAAAAATTATCCAAAATTCAATTACGATACTTCAACAACAATGGATACGTAGAGGTTATGCTACTCTAAATTCCTGACTGTATTTTAAATTTAAATTTTGAAAATTTAATTTAAATCACACATTTCCCCAATTACTAAGTTACTGAATCCTGTTGCATCATCCCGAACACCTGAAGAAGCAATAATGAGTAAGGCACACATCCTGTAACTAAATTTTTACACTGAAATAAGAAAAGAAAAAAAAATTCTACAAATTTAAATAAGGTAGGGGGAAGTACCTGCACACTTCACACTACTCATAGTTATGATGTTTCTTGCATTATAAAGTCTTGTATAGGTGATTCGGAATAAAGTGAACACTCAAAAAAGCCCTGATTAATTTCTATTTCCTGCCAGTTTATATCTTTCCGCCGATGTAAACACAAATAATGCCATGTGCTTTTATTTAGATAGGGTCGTGCAATGTTTACAACTACATTAAACTGCTCCGATAAATGTTACCTACAATATCTACTCATTAAATGCACGGGGGCTGAATGTAAGATATAAAAAAAGTAATCTTAGTTATAAATACCTGCGAGTTAATGTCTGGTTTCTGTCCATCGACTAATCTAAACAACACGCGCTATTGCCGTTACGCATCTCGTAAATGAGGGCATATTTTATTTGAATTTGTAACGCAAAACCGCCACTACAACAG
>PNEQ01094247.1:0-16064 GCA_003012365.1 Medauroidea extradentata | reverse complement strand
TCTAGCCAGAGGGTCGCACCCAGACTCGAACCCAGAGTCCCCAGGTGCGGTCGCCGCCCGAGCAGAAGACTCTCTCGTCGACTCTCTTCTCCAACTCCAACTCCCCCGGTAGCTAGCTCGATGTCTATACCATTCTTCGCACCCCCACCAGGCCGTCAAAATCCTCCCCTCTGATTGGCTCCCAGCTATGCCCAGAGGCTGAGCAATCCATGCTGAATCCAGGAGTTTGTAAGGTGTTGGGTAAGTGTTAAGACCCACTTAACTCCTCGAGTCATCAGATTCCTGGGATACCACTGTTGCCGCAATCCGCCACTTTTTGGTGACTTGTTGATTACCCAGCACCCACTTACTGCCGTCCTGCGACGCCACTGACGCCGCGGGATTGCGACACCGTAACAATTCGCTCCAAAACCTAAATTTTCAAAAATTTCTTCTTTGTTCATTTTTCATCTAAAAAATCTAAAATAATTCACTTACACCTATCTTAAAGTCATGTATGAATGAGAAAATTTTCAACAAAATCTGAGACGTTGAAGCAGGATCGTGTATTTAAATTCATTTATTTGAAATTAAATGACCCAAAAGACCTTTGTTTGCAACTGGAAAACAAAGGTAGACACATAAAATTACACAAGGAATTCAGTCAATCAGTGGTACAAAAATAAAATAACATAAACGAGCACCCAGGCACAAAAGACTACTAAGGAATAAATACATAACTTGGATTATTCCACAAAAGGAATACCGTCAGTGAGTTCGAAACAGATAAAAAATAATTATAACAAACAGACAAAACAAAATGAACAACAAAACAGCTGGAAGTAGACAACACAGCAGAAACACAGACATCTACTAAAGATTACAAATAACATAGTAACTGTGGACAATAAAGCAGTGAAAAAACAACATGAACACAATAATCTCGTTACGAGAAAATAAATTGTCATGTTTCAGAGACTGTAATCTGTTCCCATCTTCAGGCACATACACAGTGCGAGGAGCACCAACAGATTGTCCACAGTTACTGTGTAATATATATTTGTTAGTTTTCCTTAAGATGTCTGTATTTCTACTGTGTTGTCTAAATCCAGCTTTTTGTTGTTCATTTTGTTTTGTCTGTTTTTGTTGTAATTATTTTTTCGTCTTTTGTTTCGAACTTACTTATGGAATAGTGAAACAATCTTGAGTTATCGTATATACTTTTTCCTTGGTTTGTTTTTTGGTGCCCGAGTGCTCGTTTGTTCATTTATTTTTGTGTAACTCATTGACTGAATTCCTTGAGGAATTGAACATGTCTACCTATATTTGCAAGTTTCAAACAAAGTACTTTTGTTTGCTTGTGTGTATTCTCTGGTTCTCTGTGACACACCCTTTGTGCAATGGTGAATGTACAAAATACTCCTTTAATTTGTAACTACATCTCTAGCCTTGTGGCTGTCATAGGGTTTTATAGTGTGTTTAAACATTAAACAATTCTACTTCATGCTCCCCCATACTTAACTTACAATGCAACTATGTCCCTATTTGTTTCTGGGTCAGACCACAGTAAGCAGGAACATTGTTTAATATCTATTATCTGATAATTTATTTTATAAGAAAACTACTTAAACTTTGTTTATCAGGGTATGTACTTGTAGTAGGAAGACTTTTATTAGCCTAAGGGTTTGGCAATTATTTAATTTAATAAACAAGCCATATAGTCAACAAACGATAAAATTTTTTGTCATGGAACGACGTAAACTTTGTAGAATTACTTAAAGTGTAATGTCAATTATCTCAAATATTTATATTCAGGCCTATAGCCTACTGTCTTAAGTTGCCCTCCAAAAGTGGAGTTGTCCTTCCATAACAATTTTAAGCTATATTTTTTATGTAAAAACAAATAATTTTCAAATCATGTAACTGTTAGTTTACATTTTCCTAAGTATAATATAACTGAATCTAATTACCAACTCATGAATTACAGTATATTACCAATTAACCGGTTTGCGATTAACAGTGCCATTTTTCAAAAGAAAAACAGTTCAAATTTAGGTAAAGGAGGGTAAAAATTTACCTCGCTAATCAATTTACGCACAATCTCATTAATCCATTCATGCACATTCAAAATTGTTTTAGACTTTTGGCTGGCTTTGTGAAATTCGTAAACAGTCTAAATACATTTATTACAGGGTTTTCCCCTAGAATGCGTTCTAAAAATTAAGGGGTACACTATACACTATTAAGTTAGGTACTGTATGAATTTACATGAATAATATTAACAAATTTAATATATTTTTTTACGATAGCATTAACAGTGTTTTTCGATTATCCAGGAACCCAGAACCAGTCATTACCCCAGATAGTCTGAAGTATACTGTATTTGTATTTTGTTACGAAAACAAGACTTTAAAAATTGTCTTGGAAGGAATTTTTTGTCACCAACAGAAATCTTTTTCTAATTTCCCTGCACAACCTGTCCCAGTTTTCTGCCTTTTTTTGTTATCGGTACGTGATATTTATCTTACATTTTCATTCATGAAGGTTATAGGTGCAGTTTACTAAATACAGAGTCTCTGAAGAAATTTTTAATGAAGCACATTATCCCATATATTTGTTAACTCTTTTTAATGCAATCTTGACCCTTAAGAACATTCCATATGTGTAGGAAATTTTTTTATAACAGTAACTGTACAAAAATCATGTAATCTACATTTGATAAAAATTATTAGGTTATAAGCTTGCAACTGTGCCTTGAAATTAATGCAGGCAACTACCAACACATTTTGTAAATTCCTTTGTAATTATATTTAACTATAATAGGTGTAACAATGCATGCAATTACTGCTTGGCAAATCTACGAGTAGCCCCGTGTAGGGGAGGTAAGTGTGCTAATGTTTTGAGGTCGCAGTGTGAAGGCAGTTGAGGAGGATGTCTGGATGCCATCCCGTGCACTCCGTTCAAATTGTAAGTGACCATTTTTAGTAGGTCTAATAGGCCGGTGCAACAGATGAAATAAAGGTTTTTTATAGGGAATAATTCTGGGAAAACTAACGTTGGTATGAATTAATAGCAGTACTTTTTCCCAAACGTCCCAGCCCCTTCCCCTTATTCTTTTTCCCTGACACCCCCTTACAGAATTTAACCGCAGACTTATACAAAATGGTTCATATTTATATAACCAACAGACGTAACTGGAAAAAAATTTTTGATTTCTTAAATTAGGTTTTACAAAATAAAAATAAACAAAAATTATTAAATTTATCAGTTCAACATACACATTGTGCTATCTACTTTCACAAATTAACACACAAAATAAAAAAATCACAAGAATTGTCACACATAGGCTATTTGTGATACAAGTAAACAAAAAGCATAGCATGTTCAACATTCCTAATCATATGCTTTATGTAACGTTAAATTGACATTACTTAAACTTCTAAACAAAAATACATGTTACCATCATCATCACACATGCTAATAATAATGACCAATAAATATCAAGAAAAAACATAATTAAATGAGACGCTACAACAATGCAATGTCTGTGGACAGAAGCTATTACTAGCACAAGTATAACTTGCTGTCGACTTGCTGTAATGGGACAAGTATGCGATCGGCAGTATGTTTGTTCTACGAAAATGTATTATCAAGTAACATCTATTGCTTTTACATTTTTCTGACATATCTACTGATATGCCACTATATCCTTTCAGAGCAAACAAACACCCGTTCCTTACTCACAGTTCCTGTCATATTGATGTTTGCTACTTTGCTACCACCGGTATATATTTTGTATGTCACAATGCACAGTGCAAATTGACACGACCTGGACAACTAAACACTGGTTGTCACTTTCTGGCTGACGAGACTGTACGTACTGCTTGTCGCAAAGGCTAGGCTACTTGCTTGCTATTGGTTGGGAAGGTGTAGCAGAATGTACGAGAAGGGAATGGCTGTAGTTCACATATTTTCCAAGGACACACTTAGGTTTGTCAAGCATTATCAACACACTTTGTAAATTATTTAGTAATTATATTTAATCGTAATAGGCCCTAAAAATACCTTATAATTTTACAAGTTTCATACTATTAGCCTACTTATGTTTCTACATCAACAAACAAATGATGGGAAAGACTAGTGCTCAATGAATGCAAGAATGCAGAGCCAGGCAAAGGTCAGTTCCAGGAATAGAAGAATAAATGAAACACAAAGATTGAGTAAGGTAAAAACTGAAGAGGTAAGAACTGGTTAGATATTGTGGTATTTTTAAGTTAGTAAAATATGAGCGATAAAAGAAAATTGATGCATGAAAGAAAGACAACAGAACTGCACTGACAACACTTGTTTCGAAAACTTGCTAAATCAAGGTCACCAAAAAAATTAAGAAATTTCATTAATTCAGCAGGGCTAGGAAGTAAAACCAACACATTAGTTTGCAGAAAACAGAGAAGTGATGGCATTACACATGAAACTATTTGTTCGGTTAAGAGAATTTTTTCTAAGAGATTTTATAACTTGGCAGTGTGCTGGTTGGAAAGACTTTGTGTCGGTTCAAACTGCAAGCAGCAAAATTCTGTGTCAGAAATGTTTGTTGCTTGTAAACTTAAGTGAAGAATTCAGTATTTTCAATAAAGAATATAGCCTAGTGATGTTTGACTTGGGCATTATAGGCTAAATTTACATCATTACGACCTGAACCTGTCCCTATGATTCTTTCATATCAGGATGTGTGTGTGTACTTATGCAAATGCTGAACTACTAATAATCTCACAGAGGAAGTATGTTTCAAGCTTACCTAATTTTGTAAGCAAAGTAATAGCAGAACTTTTGTGTAATGACAACATAAACTATATAAACAAGGAATGTAATAATTGTATCACTTCAAATTTAGGTTATTATTTAGAAGATCCTGAGCTGAACACCACACAAATTTCCTTTCATAAGTGGCAAACAGAAAATGGCAGAGTCGTGAAACAAGAAACATCTGCACACCTTGAAGTACTTAAAACTAAGTTTTACACACAGATGGAATCTCTTTCTCTGCATAATTACAATGCTAAAAGACAACACACTGAATTAGTGCACTGAAAGAAACACTTGCTAGAAAAGAAATAATAATTCTGGAAGACTTAGCTGAAAATTATTTGTTTAAGTATCAGTGCAAAATCATGCAAGCTCACTGGAGTTCACCAAGTGTTACAATTTTCATTGCAGTAGTTTACTATAAAACTGAAGGTAAACACAAATATTTAAGTTATGCAGTGTAATATCAGACACACTAAACCACAACAAAGATGTATGCCAACTGTTTTCAATGAAGGTGTCAAATTTCTTGTACCTTTCATGCCAACCTCTAAGTTTACGAAAATCTGTAAACCGTGTCGTAAGGTGGTTGCTGAAATCTGCAACCTACCCTTACCTAGATCCAAGAAGATCGAAACACGAGTACATCATTCTTATCCTTGGACGGGTCCTTACGGTACAAGAAATTTGACACCTTTGATTACATACCGCCAAGAAACACAGTGTTTTCAATGACTTGAAGGCAAAGCTCATGTTTAAAATAGATTATGTTAACTACTTTACTAATGGTGCTGTATGTCAGTTCAAAAGCAGATACAAAATATGCTATTTTTTTCATAGATAAGACTTTGGTTTTCCAGCTGATCACACTTATTTTGAAACTTCCCACAAAAAAGGTCCCCACGATAGTGTTGGTGGAGAAGTAAATAGAGAGGTATTAAGATCTGTCCTTAAAAATTGCAGTTAATGGAGCCCATGATTTTTCAAATGCTGCAGCTGAAATGGTTAAATCCATCCCCAGAAACAAAATTACTGGAGGTTTCAGCTAATCTAGAGGATTGTTGTTAAAGTTCTCTCGCAGTGCATAGACTACGTTTCACAACGTTTTTCACATGTGTTTTATGGACAGGACAGTAGGCTACGGTTGTTTGTTGTGAGATCATAAATATGTTGAAAAAATTACAGTGACAAAACTGCAATAAAGTATAGAGGAAGAAAGCTTAGAATTATGCCAAGGAAATTATTTCCTGTGCAAAATAGGCTCTACTGTCACAAAAGAACTTCATGTTTTGGGGTCATTCCATGTCAAATAAACACACTTTTGATAAAAAATCTGCCTCACCATCTCTCGTTATTTATTTTTTGTTTATAGTTAGTATCAATTGAGTGTGTGAAGAAACTAATTTTTAAAAATTTTTCTAGTGCAAAGTTTTTTTAGAAAATAATTATCAAAATCTGCAAAAAAAATTATTTTTCCACATTTTCATTTACAAAATTAGCTGTAATTCTTAAATAGTTGGTGCTAGAAACTTGAAACTGGGTACATTATTAAGATTTTAAATGGGCTTTCATATGACATGCAACACAGTGGCATTAGAAAAGGTAACATTTTTTACCACTTTACTGATTTTTAAATTTTGGTTTTCTTAAAAAGTGACAAATTTTAAAATTTCAAAAAACTCTCACATGCTGTTTATATAATTCTAATTTCATTCTCAAAATATAATTTTGAGATCTAGGTGGGATTAGAAGTTACGACTTTTTAAAACTGTGTATGTGCACTGAACCACTGTATGACACTTGTAAATAAAAATCATAGCGCTGCAACTCTTGGTCAGATACAGACTTAGGGTCTATGTCCAACTGCAGCAACTGAAGAACATGTTCAGACTTGTTTTATTCAAGTAACTCCGTAGACAAGCCAGTTCAGACAGGCTCACACATCCTAGTCCGCATCATTACCTCAATACATTTCTTTCAAGTTCGCTCAGTCTGTTGGCAGAGTTTATGCGGGTCGCCTTGGCGAAAGTCAACTTATGTACAATTGATTTTAGTGGTTTTGTGAGTGTGTGTGATAATACTTAATGTGCCACTCAAAAGATGAAGATAATGTTTCAATAGTATTTTTAGGGTGATCTCAGAACTAATTGTGTGTTAAAACTGATTATATTAGCATATTAATGGCAATGCCTACAAGCTTAGTTTAAATCCAAGATGAAAAACTGTGATAGGAGAGTGTGTCTATATTGTTTTAACCCACTGCAAAAGGCAAACCCTTCTCATATAAAAAAGGGCTAAGAACAATAACAGCATGGATGATGGAGCATCTTCCTCTGCCGACTGTAGCTAAAGTTTGTGAAGTGTGTAGAAAAGAACTTGGTCGAATGAAAAGTGTTAAAAAAGTTAATCACAGATTAAATGTAGATGTTAAGGTTCACACCAGCTTGGCAGATTCTTCAAACTCTGGGACAGATGATGATGTGATTTTCCCTTCACAAGCTATACAGTCTCTAAACAATTATCTTCAAGAAATAGGAGAATCTACAAGAAGAAAGTTCAGTATAAACCATTCTCAACAGAAAAAGTTAAGAAAATAAGTACAGCAATTAAAAGAAAAATATTAGTGAATTCAGATGATTATAACCCTGATCTGGAATCCGAGGATGATTCAATTTAACGTAACCTAGTTGTAACAGTAGAAAAGCAAAGATTATGATACTAACGCTTTTGCCTATGGAAACGTGGAGTGCAAGAAAAACAATTAGAGAATTCACAGCTTCACATTACGTAGTATCTCAAGCCAGAAAACTTTTGAAAGAAAAGGAAATTTTATCAACTCCAGACCAAAAACCTGGCAAAAGTCTTTCAGCTGAGACAGCAGAAACTATCATACAATTCTATGAAGGGGATGATGTCAGCAGAGCTATGCCAGGAATGAAAGACTGTTGCAATAAAAGACTGTAATGAGAAAAAAATTCACGTGCCTAAATGTTTGTTACTCTGCAATCTGAAAGATATTTATATCTTGTTCGAAGAAAAGTTTTCAGACATTAAAGTCGGATTTTCAAAATTTGCAGAGTTGAAGCCAAAAAACTGTCATAGCAGGTCAAAGTGGTACACGTGCAGTATATGTGTGTACCATGCATAAGAACGTTAAACTGATGATAGAAAATGCCAGATTATCGTTAACTACCAATGAAGAAATAAAAGCTACAGAATGTTTGGCAAAGAAAATTTACAATCCTGGAAATATTGATTGTTATTTGGGCGAATGTGTTTTCTACCCTGGAACTGCAGTTCTCAAACAGCAACTTGATAATACCTTGGAAGAGCATATAATTGACAGTCACTTACAGTCAGTCGATTTCTGTTGGCAGGAGCAACTTCGAAACACTACAGAAAAATTCCACAGAATTTTTTGACTCTTTTTTGTGACAAAATTTCCATTTTACTTCATCATGACTTCATCGCAAAGCAACAAACACAATTCATGAATTGCATAAAAGAAAATTTGTCTGATTCAGAGTTTGCTGTCGTTTGTGACTTTTCAGAAAATTATTCATTTGTGGTTCAGGATGCAGCTCAAGGATATAGATGGACAAGCCTATGGGGTGTATTTCAAGGTCTGATGGTAAAATCCGACACTTAAGCTATGTCGTGATTTCTGACTGTCTTAAGCACAACACGGTTTGCTATCTACCTGTATCAATAGAAACTTAGACATTTTGAGGCCAAGATTTGAGAAAAACTTGAGAAAAATATATAATTTTTCAGATGGATCTAGCGCACAGTACAAAAACAAGAATAATTTTCATAATTTGGACAACTTCAGCATATATGCAGAATGGCATTTCTCAGCAACTGCACATGGAAAATGACCATGTGATGGTGTAGAGATACAGTCAATAGGTTGGCAGCACGTCCAAGCTTTCACAAGCCATACGACAATCAGATAACAACCCCAAGAATAATAATAATAACATGAATCTCTTGTAGTTGGGCTTTCGCCCAGTGGCAATCTCACATGCCCCACTTTCCCTCCAGACCTCTCCTGAACAAACCAACCATGTCAACCCTCACTAGCTCCTCTCTCAGCACATTCCACTCCCTCACTGACCTCGCTATCACTGACTGCCTACCCCTCTCCATCCTCCTCCACACCTTAAGACTGTTGTTCCCTCTCCCTCTGTAATCACCCTTGATTAAATGGGAACCTAACATTCCTCATCTTCCCTCTCCCTTCCCCACTCTGAACAACCTAACAAGCCTCTCCACCCTTCGCATGTCCTTCGAAGTACTCCAACCCATTTCCTTCATCAACACTGATGGTCTGTAATTACCTTCATCCTCTCCCTCCTACCCTTCACCCATCTAGCTGCTCTCCTCTGAACCTTCTCCAGTTCCTGCACCTCCACTTCCATGTAGGAATCCCACTCTGCCGCTGCATATCTCAACATCAGGCGTACCATTGAGGTGTATGCCTTCTCCTTCACCCCACCACTGACTCCTTTCAGGACTCTTCCCAGCATTCCCAGGGCCCTTCTTCCCTTAGAAACCACTCTCTTCACCTGACCCATCCACCCAAGGTCTTCTTGCAACATCACTCCTAAGTACTTGTATTCTGCTGCCTCCCCTATCTCCTGCTATCCCCATCTGTATGTCTGCCTACTCCTTACCCTCTTTTTAGTGAATCTCACTATCTTTGTTTTCTTGACATTAATCTCCATTTTATTGGTTTCCGTCCATTCCAGTATCTGATTAATGTCTGCCTGCAAGTTGCTTTTCTCACCTACTTCCGAATACAGTACACAGTCATCCGCGAACAGTCTCATCCTGCCACCCACTCCTGCTCCCACGTAATTTGCCATTATAGTAAACAACAAAGGGCCGAGAACACTTCCTTGTGGCACCCCTGATGTTACAGCTCCTTTTGAAAAGGTGTCCTTCACTCTCACTCTCTGGCTCAGTCCCTTGAGGAAATCACCAATCCAGTCAACCACCCACCTGTCATATAGTAGCTTCTTTACTTTCCTCATTAAAATTTCATGTGGCACCTTGTCAAACGCCTTTTAAAAATCTATGAAGCAGGCATCCACCTGCATCCCTTCATCTACAGATTGTACTAGATCCTCCAATAGCAGAAGCCAGCTGCGTCTCACACGAGTAGCTTCTTCTCATCCATTACATCTGCCACAAATTTAACTACCAGCCTTTCCATTATCTTACCTGTGCTCGAGGTGAGACTCACCGGTCTGTAACTACCAGGCCTTGCCATATCCTTCCTTTGCTTGTATACTGGCACCACCAGACCTTCCTTCCACCCCTTCGGTAACTTGCACTCCTCTATCGATCTGCCAAACAACACTTCTAAATACTTTGCTATCACCCTCCCACCAAACTTAAAAGCCCCATTTCCTATGCCATCAGGCCCCACTGCTTTGTTAGGATGCAGGCCTATAATTACTTTGCCTATAACCTGTTCCCTTATCCTTAGATTACCACTTGGCCATCTGACTATCTGTTTTCTCACCCCATTCATTCATGCCCTCAAACATAGACAAATACTGAGTCTGCAATAATTCTGTTTTTTCTTTGTCAGTGGTTGCGATCAAAGCCATCATTACCGTAAGCATTGGAATTCCTTTCTCTCCACCTTTCACCCTTTTTAGAAAACAGAAGAGCTTCTGCCATCCTTTGCTTTTTCCCACAACCATGATTTTGCCCAAGTATTCATCATTTGCCGCTTTTATCTTAGTTTCTAGCTCCTTCCCAATCTGCTTCATCCATACCCTAGCATGTAAAATTTCCCCTCTCCTATATATTGCATGCAATTGCCTACACTTCCTCTTCAGCCTCTTAATTTCTCTCCCATAATATGGTGGGTCCCCCCACTCCCAGCTGTTATTCTTTTCCTTAGGACAAACATCACCATCATATCTTTTATGATCTTTTTATACTCTTCCCACAGGCACTCCACATTCTCCCCTTTAGCCCACTCATTATACCTACCCCTTAGGAATTGTTCCACCCCTTTCCTGTTTCCTCGTCTATATTGCCACATTACCCTATCTTTGGTTTGATCGGCTCTAGATTTTCCTAGCTTTATTTCTACCACAGAAAACTGTACAATTGGGCTAAAGAAAATGTGGGTATTACCTTTACCTTTGCTACGCAAGAAGAATACATCACAACAGAAACATTTTTGACCAATAGATTCAAATTTGTTCAAGCTGGTACCCAGGAACTACACACATTTCTACCACTAGAAGGATAAATGAAAGTTTTGGCAAAAACATTTTTCCTTTGCTGAAACTGGACTCACTTCTTCTGTAACATCACAAAATATAATAGTCCTGAGTTAAATAAGTGGTTATGTCATAGCTGTCTACAGTAACAGAAGGTGGTTAGCTTATGTTCTGACAAAAGATAAAGAAGCTGACTAAGTGAAATTGACATTTCTTCACCTGGCAGGACCATCTCCATCTTTCTCCTATCCCAAAACATCTGATATTCTGTGGATACCATCAGTAGACATTCTTATTTATTTATTTTACATTCCATGGATCCCATGCCAGCTAACAAATTGCTGGGGATATGGAACAAGTCATATATTCAATACATATCAGTTATAAAATGATAAACACATTAAAATACACCACACAAACATTAATACAAATTAACAATACATTACAATTCAGATTAGCACCATTCTGTACTCCATAATCTGTGCAAAAATATATAATTAAAACAATAATTATACAATATCTGGGCACAAAAAACAATGTCAAAAAAACTTAGCACCTGTATATAAGTAAATTATATTTATCAATAATCTTGATCTATAAGTCAATTAAATTTATGAGAAAACTGAACATAAGTCAATCTCAACATGATAAAAATAGGTAAAAATACACAAATAAAAATTATAAAAGTAATATATACATACATCTGTGCAAGGTCAACACAGCGACTCCAACCGGACATAGATACAATCTTCCCGACAATGAAATTAAAAATGTAATTGAAATCTTTCAACAATACAGAGTTTGAGGGAGACATTTCACATAATTTCAGACTTTCTAACTTATATCACTGGAAGTTCTGCAGCCTAATGTAATGGTCAGTACCTAATTAATTAACACATCATTTCTTTGTCATGAAAGACAATTGCAACTTTTCAAAGCATATAATTTGATGTAGGCCTACATAAGTTGCTAATTTACAATAATTAACAGTTCACACCATAATTTCTTGCCTCATAACCCATGATACCATAGAGATCACAAAATTATATTTTGAGAGTGAAATACGAATGATGTAAACAATATTAGAGATTTTTTTTTTTTTATTTTTAAATTTGTCACTTTTTAACAATACCAAAATTTAAAAATCTGTAAAATGGTAAAAATTTTAATTTTTCTAATGCCATTGTCATATGAAAGCCCATTTAGTAAGCATTAAACTGAAGCCAGTTTCAGATTTCTAGCATCAACTGTTCAAGACTTACTGCCAATATAAATAAAAATGTTGAAAATTTTTATTTTTTTGCAATTTTTGTTCATTTCTAAAAAATCATGCACTAGAAAAATGTAAAAACATTTTTTCTTTGTATAATTAATGGGTACAAACCAGAAATAAAATAATTATTAATATCAGAAGGGGTAAGGTAAAATGTGTGTGCTGATTTGACATGGAATGAGCCTTTGTTGTGTGTGCAAAGGCCTAACTTAATTCCAGAAATATTGTCCCCAACTGAATTTAAGTTGATGGGGTTGAAGGCAACAGATAGCACAGGAATTTATTTCAAGGCTAATGATAGTGGCATATTTACCACTTCAAAGAGTTGTACTTACTCACCGATCCTATAGTGGAACAGTGTCTAGTTGGTGGTGATGGAGTTAACTATAAAGTTAGTGCTCCTACTGGCGTTGATGAGGCTTAGGGCCAATATTGTAAACCTCTTTCGAATAACAACCAACTGCTATACCCATAGAGAAAGCATTGGTGAGCAGTTGGTTGTCATTCGAAAGAGGTCTATAGATATGGCCCTTAATCTTTTTTAAACCAATGTTTCTGCGTGTGTAGTTAGTCATTATAACATTTTGGTGGAGTTAATGTGTCTTGTAATATGTAATTTTGATATGCCTATCTTGTGCTGCATATCATTCTAGTAATTGTATACTGTTAAAATTTTTTTATAATATTTTGTTTAATAAGTTTAATTAAGACATGTCCACTGCAGTTATGTACTGTGTTTATTGGATGTTTTATGAATATATAAATAAAATAATGCAGCAAACATGAGATAAGAAAAAAACTCCTTGTGTACCACCACCTCAAGCATTTTTATGACAAAATTTGCCAAATATAATAATATAAGAATTCACTGTTCCATGTAAAATAACGTTCACGCCTAAAATGTTAAATACACGAAGCCTTGTTGCATACAGCTGTAGGCCTTTGTAGCAAATATGAGGAGGACAAAAATTCCTTCCATGATATCCTTCCAGTGACTACACCTTGCTGTATTTTTGTATCCAAATTTGCCAAAATAATACTCATAAAAATTGTTTGAAACTAGTAAAATAATGTTCAAGCCTGAAATGTTATGTACAGACTTACTGCATTAAAATATTATTTAGAGCTGTAAATACCATTATCATTTATGTCTGCAAATGAATGTTTTCTTTCTTTCCTTCCATGTAAGTGTGCATAAATTTTGTAAGCAATTGGTGATTTCATAAAAATCCAAATGTCAAGTCAAACCATTACCTACAAGTTAAATTCCCATCAAAAACATTTATTCAACTAGTATCTGGTCTATGCCATAAATTATCATTATTTAATTTTCCCATCCTTTCATTACACTGTCCTTTGCTTCAGGCACTGACAAATACTGGGCTTACAGCATATCACAGTTTGGCTGTCCATACTTGTCAATATTGGGATCCCTACACCACCTCTTTTACCCTCTTCAGAAACCTTAACAAATTACCCCATTCATTGCATTTTCCTTGTCCTTTAATATTTCCAAAATATTAACACTTTGCTTCTTGGTCCTATATTCCAGTTCCCTTCCCATCTGTTTCCTCAATTCCCTACTTCTTGTCATTCCTTCACTACTCCTCTTTGCATGCAATTGCTTACAATCCCTCTTCATTCTCCTTATCACCCATCTACAATTTGTTGGATGTCCTCTTCCATCAGTATGCCATGAACGTAATCTGTAGCATACTGATAATAATTTCATATTTACTATTAAATACTTAGAATACTTTTCATATTTTCATTCTATAATGAGCTATGGCATATTATTTTGGGGAAACTCTACTGATATTTTTTAATTTAATTTTTCTTCTTGCAATTGGGCCTCAGCCCTGTGGCAAGGATTTGCTTAACCTACCTCTTCTCAATTTTCCGACCCCATCAACCTTTTCCTAAACTCCCTCGCTCCCTACACCTCAACCACCTCCCTCGCCAATTCATTCCAATCCTTCACCGTTCTCACCATCATAGTGTTTTTTCCTCTCTCTGTCCTCTTCCCCTCATGATCACCCCTTCCCCTGAATATACCACTCTGTAGCTTGTCACCCAGTTGTGCCCACCCACCCATCCCCCTCACCACCTTAAACATCCTTACCAGCTGCTCTACTCTCCTCCTCTCCTGCAGTGCGCCCAACCCCAGTCCTCTCACCATTACTGATGGTCTGAAATCCTCCTCTCTCTCCCCCTGTGTCCTCCATTTATTTGTGACCAACCTAGCAGCCCTTCTCTGCACCTTTTCCACATCTACAACTTCCCTTCCCACGTACGGGTCCCAGATCGCCGCCGCATACTCCAAAATTGGCCTCACCATTGTTTTGTATCCCTTCTCTTTCACTTTCTTGTCTGTGCCCCTTAACACCCTTCCCAGCAGGGCCAGCGCTCTTCTACCTTTACTTGTAACACACTTCACTTGCTCGCCCCATCTTAAGTCATCCTGAAGAATAACTCCCAAATATTTATATCTGTTCGCCTCTCCTATCTCCTGTCCTCCCCATCTATATGTCTCTCTGACTACCTCTCTTTTCAGCGAAACTCTCAAAATTTTAGTTTTATTTACGTTAATTTTCATCTCATTTTCCTTCATCCACTGTTCCAATTTGTTTATGTCCTCCTGCAGACCCCCACCCTCTCCAATAACCTTGTACAATACACAGTCGTCTGCAAAAAGATGAACCCTACAGTTCATGTTTATCCCCAAATCCCCCATCATAATTAAAAAGAGTAGGGGTCCTAGAACACTACCCTGTGGAACCCTTGATGTTACCCTTCCTTCCTCTGAGAGTGTGTATCCCACTTGTACTCACTGGGTTCTTCCTCTCAGATACCCACCCAGTTTACCAACATCTTATCCTCCAACAACTCATTCAGTTTTATCATTAATTTTACATGTGGCACGTTGTCGAACGCCTTTTCAAAATCCACAAAACACGCATCTACCTGTTTCCTCCCACCCATAGCCTCCCCTATATCTTCCATCAATTCTGCCAACTGCATCTCACATGAGAATCCCTTTCTGAATCCATGTTGTCTATCGCCCATACTCTAGTTCTCCTCCATTACCCTCACAATATATTCACTCACCAGTCTATCCATAACATTTCCAACATTAGATGTTAGGCTCACTGGTCTGTAACTGGTTGGCTTCATCTTCTCTCCTCCCACCTTGTAAATGGGAACCACTATTGCAGTCTTCCATTCTGCTTGCAACTTACCAAGTTCTAAGGATTTGCTAAAAAGTACCTGTAGTTAACTGCACACCTCTCCTTTCCCCATCTTTAACATTACATTTCCAATACCATCTGGTCCCTCTGCTTTTCTATTATTGAGTCACCCCAGTACCTTTCTCAGTGCCCCCATCTATATCTTACATCTATCATTGTAAAAACTAATAATTTCCCTGCTTTCCCACCTACCTTCTTTGCTTTTCTCAAACACAGTTAGGTACTGCTCCTGCAACACCTCTGCTTTCTCCTCATCAGTTACGGATTATTGACCCCCTTCCCTTCTTAGTGTTGGTATTTTCTGTTCACTTCCTCTTACCTTTCTTACATACTTAAATAGCTTATCCCAACTACCTTTTTCCCCTTCCTCCATCATCTTATTCATATACGAGCTTTTCGCCTCTTTTATTTTCTGTGTCAGTTCTTTCCCTAATTTCCTCATCTCATCTCTCATACTTTTGCTTTCTACCCTTTTGTTTTTAGCATGCAATTGCCTACACTTGCGTTTAAGCC